>APFE030342894.1:0-11339 GCA_000404065.3 Pinus taeda
AGATGTATATGCAACTTTAAGTCATGGAAAACAAGTAGAAGAATTGGATTATCATGTTAAGGACCAACTCTTGTATCATTTTGGAAAGTTATGCATTCCTCAAACCGAAAGAGTAAAGATAATTTGAGAACCACACACCTCTCTAATATCAGGTTACTTTGGGGTAAGTAAAACAGTTGCACAACTGTAAAGATTTTGTTATTGGCCAAAAATGCATGAAACCGTTTCTAGATATGTAAGAGGGTGTACCATGTGTGATAAAAGCAAGCCCAACAATAGAAAACTAGGCTTGTACACTCCACTACCAGTTCCTTCTCATCCTTGGGAAAGTGTTTCCATGGACTTTGTTGGGGGACTGCCTAAATCTAGAAAAGGTCATGACTATCTATATGTTATTGTGGATAGGTTTAGCAAAATGTGTATTTTAATACCTTGTAACAAACAGATTACAGCTGAACAAACAACAAAGTTGTTCTTTCAGCATGTATGGGTTCATTTTGGATTACCCACTTCGATTGTATCTAATCGAGATTCCCGATTTGTTGGGAAATTTTGGTCGAGTCTGTGGGAATTGATGGACACTAGAATAAAGAAGAGCACAAATTTTCATCCACAAATAGATGGCCAGATAGAAGTGGTCAACAGGACAATGATCCAGTTGCTTAGAGGCTATTGCAGCAAGCATCCCAAGCTTTGGGATGAACACCTATGCTATGTGCAACATGCTTACAACCGAGCTAAACATTCTTCTACACAAAGATCTCCTTTTGAGACTTGTTTTGGTTTCACCCCAAGGTCTCCCTTAGATTTTGTCTTTGGTAAAGACATAGCTGTTGAAGGACACAATGATGTGGACAAGGCAACCAAGTTCATTGAACAAATCTAAGAGATTCACCAGGAAGTACAAGAACAACTGGAAAAGAGCGAAGCCAAGTACAAGGCAAGGCATGATAAGCATTGGATCGAGCATAGTTTCCAAGTTGGTGATCAAGTCCAGCTGTATATCAGCAAAGATAGAATGGAAAGTGAAGGTAAGAAGCTGAAGCCAATAAGGTATGGACCTTTCATGATACTTGAGAAAATTGGCGAAAATGCTTTTCGCCTTGATTTACCAGCTTACATGCACATATATTCCGTAGTTAATGCAGAAAGCTTGAGATTGTTTGAACCTTCATTGGTTGAAGATCCCGAAGAGCAGAACCAATTGCCTTCTATTGATGATCTGTTGCCTGAATATCTCAATGAATTGTAGGAAGAAACAGTTCTAGACAACAAGGTAAAGACAACGCGCAGAGGGGATGTTGAGTACCTCAGGATTGGGCTCAAAGGTTCAAAACCAAACAATGCAAGATGGATAGAAATTGGACAAGTGAGGAATTTATACCCTCACTTGATTGATGCTTAAAAACAAACTTTTGGTGGTCCAAATTTTTTTTCAGTGGGAAGGTAGTGATCTGAACTGGATCCTAGAACACACTCTAAGTTTTCATGAACTCTTAAAATTATGCCAAAGTTTCAAAGTCTTATAAAGGGCAAGCTTATCAGAGATATCCTCGTAATAGTTGCAATTTGTGATTAGCGTGGAGCAACGAGGACCCTCGGTCAAGCGTGCAGACCGTTGGCCCATGGTAACGAGCGTTGTCGCGAATTAGCAAAACGGGAGGTCTTTTCGAGAAACGGGGGTGGTTTTTGATATGCGATTAGCAACAAGTTAGTGACGGGCAAACCCCTCAAAGAAGGAAAAGCCCTGGGCACCCAGACCCAAAAAGTTATAAAAATGCAATGGATATCGCGCTGATTCTGTCAGTGGTGGGGTCCCACAAAAACGGGCAGAATATTGGAAGGGCTTCGAGGGGTAAGCGGTTTCAACCGAGTCCCACCCAATGCCACACAAGGGGTGCCATGCGTCTAGCGGAAGAGAGAGAAAACCGCTCACATCGGACGGGTAAACGTCATGTTACTTATCTGCTCGATATGAACGATGACCGTTGGATTTCAAGGCCACAGATCAACGACGGAGGCGCGTTCCAATGGATAACTGGATTCGACGGGGTCAACAGGCAAAATTGTAAAGGATTTGAAGTCCGATATGGATGATGCGTTGGTGGAGATTCGTATTTCGCGAGCATTCTTGGAGTTAACGGACAAAATGGTCGTTCAAACATTTCCAGTGAAGTTGACACAATCATCTGTTACAGAATAGGTGGCCACCTCCCTATGAGGCGTTATACAATGATGATTACGCTGAAAAGCGGGATTTAGACAGATAGAGGCAGGGAAACTAGAAAGCTGGGAACCAGAAACGAATAGTCAAAAAGTAGATTGGCTTTAAAGCCACAAACTGACAGAGGAAGAAGCAGAGTTAGTTAGACACAGAAAGCTAAGAGCAGAAAGAAGGACCCGAGCTGACCTGCAGAAGCAAAGGTAACATCAAGCCAGACAGAGCTAGAGAGAGTTAGAGAGTCTGTGACTCCAAAGAAGGCTTGAGAGGTTCAAACGAACTCCTCTATATATGCCTGTCATGTATGAGTCTCAGATTGGGCTCATACTACTGTGACCAATAGAGGTCGAGTTTCAGTAAGTAGAGTCTGTGTACTCTAGAGACTTGGGGGATCCAAGTACAGTCTTGATGATTCATATTTGCTATGTGAGACTCAAATTGAGCTCATTGTTGTAAAAAAACTCTACTTTTGAAAACATAATAGAGAGGCCACCACTGAAGGTTGGAACAGGTGATGTAGCCCAGGAGTATTGGGTGAACTCCTTATTAAACTTGTTGTATTTACATGTTTGCCTATTATGTTTTCTCTAACTGCTTCCGTGTCTGTGTATTTCACAATCTTATCGATCTGCTACATAAAATAACATAGGCACATCCATGCACATGAGTATGTAATACCTTAATTGTTTGTCTTAGATCAATTCCAGATTAGGAACCAATCCATTCTATCTCTTTGGACAGAAAATCAAACCTCTCCTTTTCCTCTGGAAGATCAAGCTTGTTTAAAACCACCACATGGGGCCTTTAAAGGTAATTGGGGTTGTACATATATAAATAACCATTAATATACCACACTATGTTTGATTCCTATTGTTCCTTCAAGAAGGAACAAATCCAGGCCACACAATATTTATAGAGATTGAATCTTGTTGTCGGAATTGAGCATGGCAAAGCAAGAATCTCTAAGACAAACCTTTTTCCATCAAATTCAACAATCGATGCACTCTGTCTTTTGCTCACTAATTTATTTTCTCGCCTTTTCTGACTTTTTTTGTCATTCCTCAAAGTGTCCTTTTAATAAGCGACACTTAAGAATCCCCCAAAGGGCATATGGCTCTCCCATCAGAATGAGTCAATTGTTTGAACTGATCATTGTGCTATTCATGCTATTCCTAGTTGGGAAGCTCACATGTTTTTTGGTTTATCAGGGGAAGACCAATTCTTTAACAGTCCACGATATACAATTATTTGTCGACGGTCATTAGTGTTGGGTTGATTGCTAACATTATACTCTACGAGCGAATTGTATTCCATCATTCATTGTCGGAATATAACATTCGACCATTCACTGTCGGAATATAATAAAGAGCACAAATACAAGTATAATTTTTTAAAAAAATTGTCCAAGAGTGGGAACAAGGAAGAAAGTTTTTTATTGCATTAGGATAAAACCCATTGTTACCATAACTATAAAATTTGTTTCTATGTAAAAGATTGGATTCTGACCTAACTATTCCAAAGGAAACCCCTCAACCAATACATCTTGGAGAGTATGCTAAAAAGAATAGACTATGCTAGTTCATTTGTTTACGTCATGTGCAGTTTTCAAATATGCTTCTGGTAGTGATTGAGAACAACAACCATCGTTGATCATAATGATTTTCATGCATCATTGCTCAAAACGTGGTAAAAGGCAATTTCTGAAGTCATATTTTGTGCAACACGCTTGAGGAGGTTTCAATTTGTTTGTAAATTCTTTGTTGAAGAAATGAATCCGGTAAGAATATAAGATAACTTCAACGTCAATACCCACTTGAAGTTGAATAACCACAACACCACAACTAAAAAGGAAGCTTGTAATTTCAAAATTACTATTTCTTCTTGAATACCCTGTTGGGATGCACACATCCATTTTTTATTGTAGCATTAAAGTTTAATTCGGTTAACATATGATTATGAAAACTAGAAAAGCAAAGGGAATTGTGGTTAGTAAAGTTTATATAGTTATTTGGTCTATTGAAGGTCTCAAGTTCAAAATTTTGTAGAGAAAATTTTGAAAGATATTTTTCTGGAAGTTGTCACAAGAAGGTGACATTTTATTTGTAGCAATGTGATAAAAAAATTTGTTGTTGAAATTATGTTGTAAATGGGTGCATTTTCGGTTGAACTCGACACCCAGTTAAATCATCGTAAGTTTGTTTGTATTGGGTGCATTTTCGGTGGTAGCTGACACCCCTTTTTCAAATTTGATTGCTCGAGAAAATGGTCAAGGTCGATGATTTGTTGCAGTTATTACATAATTTAATGTCATCCAGTGTTCATAATAGTGTCAAAGTCAGCAAGGACACACTCTTTGACATTCAAATATATTTACAAAATGCAAAAAGAAAAATTGAATTCTTGGAGCTAGAGTCCTAGTGTCAGGGAGTAAAACTACAAAAGAAGAATTCTGAACCTGTTCTTATTTAGAATAACAATTTGCTTGAGCCTGATCATCAGTCAGAAAATGATTAGAGTAATGAAGTGGTTTCAAAAGCAAATTTAGATGCAACATAAAGTTCTTATGAGAAACCTGTTATTCCCAAAACTTTCATAAGACCATGGGAAGAGATTAGACACAATAAACACAAAACTAGTTTGGGTTACAATGAGGATATTCTAGAGGTATCTTTTCACATTCCAAATTTTTCCAAACCAATACAATTCTGAAGTGTTGGATTTCTGGACAATGTTGCTCCAGAACAAGTTGATAGATGCCAATAGTGTAACAGAGTTGGACATGTGAAGGATCGGTGTTTTGATCTTCAACTGTGTGAGCATTGTGGAAAGCGAAATCATTATACAAATAGATGTTCCAAAAAGAAGGCTACTGCAAGAGAGAAGGTAAATTTCAGATAGATTGCTTCTTGGGATTGGACGAAAACAACTAAGAAGATTTACAAGTCATATCGAAGACTATGTTCCGGAGTGATGACCAGACTTATAGTGATAAAGAGTACTTCTCACCCTGTATCCAAAAAGGGGGGAATTGTTGATGGTCTACTATAGGTCCAAGTTTGAGATGTCAAGCGAGCCTGAGTCAGATTTGAGTTGATTGAGTTGATTGAGCACTTCCATGTTTGGAATTGTTCGAGGAACTGTTGTGATAGTTACAGAGTTTGTGGTCACGTTAAAACCACATTGTTAGGTCCCTATACTACTAGTGTAACCCCTTTATTGTTATTAGTACAACCCCCTTATTATATTGCTGTGTCCATGTAGTCCCCATATTGTTATTATTGTGCCCTATAGAAGCCCACTATTATTATTATTGTGCCCTTACATTATTATTGTTATGTCGGCTTTGATTATATTATGACCCCTTAGACTCCTATATATAGAAAGGAGGTCTTGTCATTAGTATCATCCAAGAATTACTCATTTGTGTACTGTAAAGGAGATTTTTCCCTCGAAGAAGCTTATTTCTAAGGCATTTATCTATCTTTTCTATCTTTTTATGAGCTAGTTTCATAACATTTGGTATCAGAGCTTTGGATTTTAGGGTTTTGCTGCTCTAAACAGGTCATCATGGCATTTTCGCTATAACATTTTTTCTATGATGTTTCAGAAGCTAAAAAACCCCAGTTGAGATGAAATCAGGCTAAAATTTGAGTCTGAATTTCAGATCTTGTCTCGCTATATTTTCGGAGATATGATATGAGGAAGTTAGGGTTTTTGCAAGCTCCAGAAATTCATCTAAAACACGTCATCGTGGAATGTTCACTATAACGTTTTTGCTACAAAGTTTTCGAACCTAAACAAAAAACCCATTTGAGAAAAAATCAGTTTGAACCTCAAGTACAAATTGCAGACCTTATCTCGCTATATTTTCAGATATATGATCTGAGGAATTTAGGGTTTTTGCAGACTCCCAAATTACATCTTAAACATGTGACTTTGGGAACATCGTCATAACTTTCTCTCTGAGCATCAAATTGAAATTTCGTAAGAAGTTTTTTTTTCTTAATTGGTCTACTCCTATATTAATACAAAAAGATATTACAGAGAGGCAGATGCCTCAAGAGTTCTAGCCATGGAGTTGGCATTTTTTCAACAAAAAAAAAACCCTTGACGTACTAACTAGAGAGTCGGCGTGATGACTGACATCAGAGTTTTTAATATCTGAGAACATTAGATTCCAAGTCTGGACAGTGACCATTCCAAAAACTAACCCAAAAAGTTACATAAAACTGACCCATACAGTGATACAGGAATGACTTGTGCACAACTATCTCTTGGACAGATTCCAACATAAACATAAACATGAACAAACACTAACATATAGGAGAAGGTCGTCTTCATAGTGGAGACTGACATAGAGAATTGACAGAGACCTGAAACTGCGAGCTTACAAGCATGAAAACTGTGTATCGAGAGGGAGTTGAACTTCTTCTTCGGTAGCATACCAAAAAACCAGAGGCGCAGACTAATTCAATCTTCATCCGAGGTTGATGGTTGTTGTTCTACGATCCGACACCCAAATTGATCTGAGTCTTTGGACTCAGAAGGATGGGCCGCTGAGCTTGAAGGGTCTCCTCCCACTGGTGCGCTTGGGCCAGCATTGGCGTCTGTGTTCATAATTGGCAAGCCTCCTGTATCTTGGCACTGGGAGATGTTTTGGCCTGCCAACCTATGTTCCATAGGAGCCCCATGATGAACCTCCCTCGAACCCATAGCGTTCTCACACATTCAATTGTCACAGAAGCGATGAAGGATGAGTTTCCCAGAGAACAGGGGATACAGAAATGGGCAGTATGCGGGTGCGAATGATGCGCACAAAGTTTGGCTCTAACTTGCCCCCTTCCCCTGCCCCTGCCACTTCTTGTAGCAGGATAACTATAGCAGCAAAACTCCGAAGCGTCCGACGAGGGGTCTGAAGTGGTTGAGGAATGCTGGTGGGAGGCTCGACCACGAGAACTGCCTCGTCTGCACCCCATTCTGGGCCGTTCTCTTGGCATATTGTGAAGAGCAAGACTGGCAAACGGAGATGGAATGGCTGGGAAGCGACTAAGGAGTCAACACACTGAGTATAATGAAGACTGAGCACGCTTGTAGCTGTAAGCACCAGGAACCAGAGCTGAAGGGAAGCAGGGGATGGTGTTGGCGCTTGAGGAACAACAAGGACTGACAAACGGAGTGGGAATGGCTGGGAAACGACTGAGGAGAGAACACACTGAATATAATGAAGACTGAGCACGCTTATAGCTATAAGCACCATGAACTAGAGCCGAAGGGAAGCAGGTGATAGAGTTGGCACTTGAAAGCACGCTGAGGATTAGCAGGAGTGAGGACCAAACCGGATGCCATCGCGCCTAAAACAAGTTTCAGGGAAGGCAACGTTAATGCTGCCATTAATATGTTTGTGCGAAACCAATGCTCCGGCCTGCTGCATTTACATCTGGTGCTTGTGGGCCGCCACTTGCCCACCTTTCGCGCCTCCTTCGTACCCATGAGCCGCTCATTCACCTGCATCCGGGAGAGAATAATCCTGTTGCACCAAAGAAGTGCATTCATGTTTGAGTTGTACATCAGAGTTGCAAAGAGGGCCTGAGAAATATGGGAGCTGCTGGTAGACCCCCTGATTGGCCAATCTGTCTGCTACTTTGTTGGCAGTGCGTCTTATATGCTTGAAGGTGATGCTTCGGGGGGTTCGGAGCCGTTCCTCCAGTTGTTCCAGTCTAATGAGCAGCCTCCATCTTGAGGCTATCTTAGCTGCCGAGGTGCCTGCTTGAATCCTGGTGGCCGCTGTTATTAGGATAAGAGAATCCCCTTCTACCTCAAGAGGGAAAAAGTTTTTTTGTTCTGCTATGCAAATCCCTTTCCATAATCCTTCCAATTTAGCAGTGTTGTTGGTATCTTTGCCAATTGTTCCATGATAGATATGCAATACTGTGCCCAATTCGTTCCTGAAGACACCGCCATAGCCATCCGGCCTAGGATTTCCCTTGGCTGCGCTATCAAAGTTCAATTTGTATGATTTGGATGTAGGAGGGGACCAATTGAGTGGAGAGGCGGAACTAGTTGGGGGTCTGGATTTGACATGGGCCAAAAAGGTGAGGTCCAGATTCCAAGCTTTCATGATGAGGCGTTCCTGAAGAGAGTCTGGCAGGTTCGAGTCTTGCCAGTGTCTAATAGCCAGAGTTTCTTGGAGATTTTGCTTAAGAAGAAGCCGCAGAGTGTCAATTGGCCTGTTGATATTGTTGAAGCCTCTATTATTTCTCTCCTTCCAAAGTATCCAGTAGAAAAAGCCCGGGATGAGGTTCCACAACGAGTTTAGAAGAAGGCTTTGGAAAGGGTGCTTTGGCCATTTTCTAATGGTGTCTGTAATATCTCCCAATCGTTTTCCTGATCTTCTGTTGCATTGGTCAATTTTCTCCCATAACTGAGTATATAGAGGACAATTTTCCATGAGATGCAAGATGGATTTAGAGTTGAGATTATAGTTGGGGCATCTAGACGGTCCAATGAATCCTCTTTTTTGAAAATTGTCCCAAGTAAGGATTCGCCACTTGCTTAAGAGCCATAGGAAAGTGGAAACCTTAGGCCAAATTCCTGGTTGCCAAACCTGGTCCCAAAGCTGATCCTTGTCTACCTGAGTGGTTGAATAGCGAAGTTGGTATGCTTCCTTGGTAGTAAACATTCCTTTTGGCGTATGTCCCCATCGCAGCTTGTCCTGTTGATCCAAGTATTTGATTCTTCAGTGATTTAACTCCTGATCGATATCTGTGTAGGTTTCCCCTTGCTAGTTAGCCTACCAGGTGCTAGCTGGTTTCCAGAGTTGAAAGTCTTGGGGCGTTTGCTGCTGCCAGAACTGATGAACATGGATAAGAACAGCTTGCTGCATAGAAGCCTGCTAGATCGGATTGTGGAAGAGTGAGGCTAGTTTTGGGAGTTGTTTCCAGGAGTCCTCCCAGAATCTAGCTGTCGTGCTCGAATGAATTTCCCAGAAACTATGCTCTTGTATGAAGGCGCTGTGAAGCTTGGCGGCATTCCAAATCAAAGAGCCTGGAGTTGTGGTACTGATTCTGATAAGGTCGTCCCATTGACTGCCTGGCACATATTTTGCTTGCCATAGCCGAGCCCAAGGTATATGTGGTTTAGAGATCCAGTTCCACCATATACGGGCTCCTATTGTGTTGTTGCTTTGGAGAGGGTCCCTTAATCCTAATCCACCGACTGATTTTGGCTGGCAGACCTCATTTCAATTGACAAGAGCCCATTTCCTATTGAGACCAGAGGATCCCCACAAAATGTTTCTCTGTAGATTACGGATGATCGTAAGTACCCATTTGGGCGCCGCCAGAATAGAAAAGAGATACAGAGGCATGGCCTGGAGAACAAATTTGATCAGGATGAGTCTGCCTGCCATATTGAGTGAGCGAAAAGTCCAGGAAGAGAGTCTGGATTCCAACTTGTCGAGGAGGGTTCTCCAGGAGGCGTGTTTTATGGCTGATTCCAACAAAGGAGCTCCCAAGTATTTCGATGGAAGCACTGCTGTAGATAATCCTAGAATCCTAGCGATGTTCCTTTGAGTTGTGGCAGGGGTATGAAAAAAGAAAAGTTGGGATTTGGAGGCATTGATGGAGGTTCCAGAGGCTTCAGAGAAGAGAGAGAGCAGGGCCTTGAAGGCTGTTGCCTCTTGAGAAGACGGGTGGCCAAAAAGCATAGTATCATCTACAAACTGTTGGTGGGATAAGGGATGAAGACCATGGAGAGAAATGCCCTTTAGGGTGTGAGAGGAGATAGCAGAGTGAAGCAAACGACTGAGGCATTCTTCCATGAGAAAAAAAAGGAAAGGGGAAAGGGGATCCCCTTGACGTATACCACGGGAAGGACGGAAGGGCGAGGAGGGTGAGCCATTGAGCAGGATCGAAAAACAGGGAGAAGAGATGAGATTCATGATCCACCTTGTCCAAGTAGCATTGAAGCCAAAAGCCAATAACATCTGATGTATATAGTTCTAGCTAAGTTTATCAAAATCTTTGGATAGATCAAGCTTTAGAATCATACCTGGATTTTTTATAAGCTTCAGAGAGTGGATCACTTCATTTGAAAGAATAATGCCGTCCATTATCTATCGCCCTTCTACGTTTCCAGTCTGCTCTGGCGAGATGAGAAGAGGGAGGAGAGGTTTGAGCCTGTTTGTCAGTACTTTGGATATGAGTTTGTAGATGACGTTACATAATGAAATTGGCCTATATTTGTCAGGCATGTTTGGTTCATCCCCTTTAGGAATTGGCACTAAAAAAGTAGCATTTAGGGGGGGGAGAATCCAGTGCATGGATCTTGATTCCTCCACTAATTCCCAAACCTCTGTGTTGATGAGCTCCCAAAACTCGTGAAAGAAGTTGGCAGTGAAACCGTCAGGACCAGGTGCCTTGCCATCCTTGAGTTGGGCCATAACGTCTTCCACTTCCTGCATTGAGATGGATTGGAGCAGCTTATTGTTGTGGTCATCCGTTATAATTTTAGGAATGTGCTGCGTGATTGTTCGAATGGCTTGTTCTCTGCTTCCTGGTTGTTCCCTAAGAGTTTCCTGAAAGTACTCTTTGAATTCCTTTTCCATTTATTCATGCACTTCTAATCTCTCCCCTTGACGATTGTTGATGAAGGCGATATTATTGTGCATCTTCTTTGGATGGTAGATCTATGGAAAAATTTTGTATTTTTCTCCCCTTCCTTAAGCCACCGGATTCTGGACTTTTGTTGCCACAGGATTTCTTCTTGCTGCCTGCGTACTTCAATTTCGGTCCAAAGGGTCTATTCCTGTTGCGCATGCTCTTCTTTCCTCCCCTCCAGGATGATGTTATGTTGAAGTGAACACATTTGCTGCTCTAGCGTTTTTCGATGCTCAAAAATATTGCCAAACTGAGTTCGATTCCGGATTTTGAGAACTTGTTTGAGGTTTTTTAATTTTTGTTGGAACTGGAACATTTTGGCTCCTTCAGGGGGGATAAAGGATTTCCAAGCCTCATTAACCACTGCTTTGAAGTTGGGATTTGAGAACCAAAAGGCTTCAAATCGAAAAGGTATGTTGCACTTTGTACTTGGGTGCATCCATTGTAACATAATGGGCCAG
>APFE030342904.1:0-15500 GCA_000404065.3 Pinus taeda
AAGTTGTGCTATAATTAAGGAAACTGAAAATGCTGAAAGAGACAATGATGGGGGTCCAGATGGACTTGGCAGGTGGCCACCAATATCCACCTGGATCATTAATGGTTGGAGTGCTATTTTTGAGTTTTTCAAATTTTGTATGAATCGATTAACTGAATTTAGATTTTAAAATACGTGTAGAAATCGTATCACATGCCAGGGCATGGTTTGAAAGCGTAACCATTTTTATTGTCCATTGTAACAAAAAATTTATGTTATATATATTACAAAATGCATTTTTTTTAAAGCTTTGTATTGTATTTATACACAATGATACAATTCCAAATAAGGCATTGTTGCCTCTGCTTTCTCGCTCTTCGCATTTATGCACAAGGATTCAATTCCAAATAAGGCATTGTTGCCTCTGCTTTCTCGCATTTTCCGTGTGTCTACCGCTGATGCAGCCTTATGTACTTCCCATTGCAGCCATATCTGCTTCACTTTCCATTACTCTTTTCATGAAATTAAATGACATGGTCAAATGCTTAATCTTATATGATAGCGAAAATTACATGGTCAGATGCTTTTACTCTTGAAGTTAAATATGATCCCGAAAATGAGATATGATTAGACTGTGGGTTGTTGTTTTCTAAGGTTTTGTGAATGTGGTTAAACTAAGTTTAATTCTAATATGTTAGTACTGATGAAATTGCCTGACAAAGGAGATATGATTAGACCGTGGGTTGTTGTTTTCTAAGGTTTTGTGAATGTGGTTAAATTAAGTTTAATTTTAATATGTTTCTTGAATTATTTGACATTAGTACGGATGAAATTGCTTGACAGAATGCCTTTTGATGTTCTGGAATATTTTTAAAGATTCGATTAAAGTACTTTTAATTTCGATAGACTTATAAAATTATTTGCCATAGTACTTGTAAAATGTTCGAAGATGAAATCATTTTGCAGGGTATGTTAAGATGTTTGTAGCATATTTTTGTGCAAGGATTCAATTCCAGATAAGGAATTCTTGTCTCCACCTTCTGTGGCTCTCCTCTGCTTTTGCAACGACGAGTGCCTCTACTTATGTTGTTGGCCGCCGATAAACTAAGCTCCAACCGCCTATGCTCCTAAAAAACTAAGTCGGTAGTTTTTGTGAGGATTCGATTAAATTAATTTAAGTTTGTGAAAAAGTTTGATAGAGTACTAATTTTCACGCATTTGCAGTAGATTTATGTCAATGCACTGATAAAATTATTCGAAACAATACTTTTTACAATGATCTTTGTCTAGGGATTCAACTCCGTGTAAAGAATTGTTGCTTTTAATATTGGATTTATAGGTTAAGGAGAATGAGATATGATGAACTCAAAAATGAATAAGACGGTAAAATTAATACCTCAATTAGAGGGGTTATCTGCTTAATTTTGTATATTTGGAGAAAATATATATATATGTGAAAATTAATGTTTGGTGATATAAATTACGGAAATACTCACCCAAAATTTGGGAATTTCTTCCCAGAAAATTTGATTGCTCCAGTTCAATTACTTCCAAAGATATTAGATTGAGGGTTTTCCATTTACTTTGAGGAATTTAAGGTTTACGAGACTTCTCTGCTGAGTGCAATTCCAGGCAGTTTTGCAGTTTCACTCTTTACTCATGTTTATGGCAAGACAATATTTTGTGAAATATCTCTTAAAACATCCACGGTCTGCGGATCCTTTTGGACAACAATCTATGGTCAAATGCTTTTACTATTAAAGATATATGATAGCGAAAATAAGAAATGGTTAACCCTGAGCAGGAATTGAAAGGTTAAAATGAATTTGTAATATTCCTGAATACAGTTACTACTCTCGCTCAGGCGAGTTGTTCTTCTTTTGTTTGCACGTTCACTCTGTTTCTTACATTCCGTAGTGTAAAAAACAATCAATAGGTATCAAACATATTTTCCCGAAACAATCAATAGGTATGAACCATATTTTCTCGAAACAATGAATGCCAACAAATACGTGTGAATTCTGTGCCAGCCGAAACCATTAATTGCAACAAAAACCCGCAACCGATCCAACAATGATTTCATATTTTTTTACCCCAATTGATTTTTCATCTATTTTTTATTCCATTGATTGATTGGCTTAAAATAGTATCAAGCCCTTTCGTTTGAAAGAATTGCAGCTAATCATTTAAAAAAAAAAAGTGCAGTTAATCATTTGAGTGGTTAACCATGCTTTTTGCATTAGCACATTTTCATTTCTCTATGTTTTGTATATGCTCCACCCTGATTTTCACTGAGAAATATTCTCTTGTATATTTATGCTTCATTTATTCTTTTTACGGATCTTGTCTCACTCATTGGCTGCTTAATATTATCATAGGGCCGTATTATTATTATTATATTTTTAATTAATCCGTGATTCACATTCCAAAAGAGAATTAATAATGTGTTAGGAAAATTCTGATTTCCCGCAGACAGACAAGCACAATAAGGCTAATTAAAAATCTATTTTATTAATTTCATGGACAGAAATTTAAATATTCATTAATACCATTTTTAACCGTTGAGACTAAAATAAATACAACTAATTAAAAATCTACCCTATTAATTTGATGGGAAAAGATTTACTTATTTACTAATACCAAAATAGTTGAAACTAAAATTTCAGAGCCTTTTCGATGTTGGAAGCATAATATAGCATGTGGGGTTTACATGTAGTTTTAGTATCTAACCAAGTTGCTTATTTTGGGGATGTTTCTTTTGGTATGTGAGGTTGGTTTCAATTTTATTGCTTCTCTCACCATTGTATTATCAACCAAATATATATTTACACTTCACACATAAATTTGGTATTGAAATATAGATTAAATATATAAGTAATAGTTGAAATATTTTTTTTAGTGTTTAGAGAAATTGATAATTGGGCGAGATTTATACTCACTTGGATACACATATTGTCAATAAAACTTTGGAAGCATAATATATCATGTCAATTTTATTGCTTCTTTGACCGTTGTATCATTAACCAAATATATATTTACACTTCATAGAGAAATTTGGTATTGAAAAATAGATTAAATATATAAGTAGTAATTTAAATATCTTTTTAGTGTTTAGAGAAATTGATAATTGAGCATTTATTCTCACTTGCATATGATGTCTGAGTTTATTAAAAACATAGTAAATCAGAAAATTAGGATATTTTGCTAGAAATATAATATATTATGTTGGATTTATGTGTAGCTTCTCGATCAAACAATGATATCATGTGTTTAAGTGTATGAATAAATTCTAGTTTCAAGCCCATTGCTTCCTCGACCAATATATTTTTAACAAAACATATATTTACCTCACCAATAAATTCAGTGACGAATTATAAATTAAATATTGTATCTTAAAACAAGTTAGTAAATTATATTATTTACTAAAATTCTAAGACTATACTATATCAAAAACTTACGACACCACATCAACAACTTAACATATTGTATAAAATTTATGTGTAACTTTTGCATTCAACACTCATATGATTATCAAGGAAAATAATAAAATTTGTTCGTAGAAAGAAATTGTAGAATGTAAAATAGACTTCAATTCTATTTTCTAGATAATTGTTTTTGTTTAATAAAAAGTCGTGAGTAAATAATTATGTTAGTTGCATTTTATAATTGAAATTTATGGTTATTTATATTATTAAAAAGTAATTTAATCGTATAATTTTGCCTTCAACTCCAAAATAATTTTGATTTCTGGCTCATTTACAAAATAATTTTGAATCTTTGCCAACTATCTTATTTACGCACTATAGAACTTTAAAACTCTAATATTTTATCAAAAAATTGACTTGTAAAACTAAAATGATAAATCTATAAATAATCTCACAACTTTCTAAAAAAGAATTCCACTTAATTACACCAATTAAGTAAGAAACAAAACCCACCAATTATATAAAAAGATAAAATTCAAAGCATCTCCCAGATATAGGGAAAGGAAATCACAAGTCGTATGCAGAAACCATGAAATCAACACTAATCCTAACACAACACAAAACATTTACATTAACAATTATTTCGTAGTTGTTCCCAATGAAGCATATGCAACTATTTGCCAACCTGTGACGATAGAGCATTTGGACCATAAACCATTGAGTGAGCTCTATTAAAACGAGGTCCCCACCCATGAAATCAACACTAATCCCAACACAACACAAAACATTTACATCAACAACTATTTCCTAGTTGTTCCATATGAAGCATGTGCAACTATTTGCCAACCTGTGACTATATAGCATTTGGACCATAAACCATTGGGTGAGCTCTATTAAAACGAG
Source organism: Pinus taeda (assembly GCA_000404065.3). Taxonomy (NCBI): domain Eukaryota; kingdom Viridiplantae; phylum Streptophyta; class Pinopsida; order Pinales; family Pinaceae; genus Pinus; species Pinus taeda. Next base: position 4,308 of record APFE030342904.1, read on the forward strand.
GGTGAACATAAACCATTGAGTGAGCTCTGTTAAAAGGAGGTCCCCCACCCTGTAGTCTTGCATATGTTGGTGTGTTTGTTATCATGTAGGTGTAGTTTAGCGGCCCTTTTGAAAGGGAAAAGGAAAAAATAACACTTTAGTTTTGATATTTAATTACGCTTTTACCTTTATAATTTGATTTATAATTTATAGCAAATAGAACGAATTTAAATTTTAAGGACAAGGTATAATTTCAAATGGAGGAGATAGGAGAGATTGTCGGTAAACATTTAAATATTAATTCTTTATAATTTACTACCAGATGATATAGGAGGGATTGAGTCTAAACATTTATATATTAGTTTAATAAGAGAGATTGGTGGTGTTTTCAAAAGGAAAGATTAGATAAAAAAAAATAATGATAATAATTAAACATAATGTTGGCTCAATTATAATCATTTTGCAAGCATTGATATAAAATTATAAATATTTTTTGCTAAAAAAAACCATAATATGCATATCACATTAAAAGAAATTAAAGGAATGGTGTGAAGGTCACAGCTTAGGCCGTGGGCAAAAATCCAGTCATGTTAAGCGCTGATGTGGCAGAGGTCGGGTGCTACTCAAACCACTCACAAACTAACAAAAGAAAGATTTAAGTAAAATGATTCATATTCGCAATGAGAAAATACAATTAATAAATATGTAAAACTTTAATTAATTTAAATTTTTCCCTAGAAAATAAAATTAAAATTCATATTCATAACTATTATATTTACAACATTCTTATTCAAATTTAATTGATAAGTATATAAAAAATCAATATTTTGCAATAAAAGTTTTTTCTATTTATCTATATATTTATAAGCAACACTCCATAACACATTAAAAATTTTAAATTTTAAAAATTTATAAAAATACCAAAGAAAATTTCTCCATATATATGTAACCAAATATATTATCAAATTTTTATAAAAGTAAATAAGGATACATATATTATTGAATTTTCATAAAACTAAAAATCGGGATATATAGATGTGAAATTTATATAAAGATAAATATTAATATTAATAATCAATATAGATCCATCTTAAGTTCGGATCTACTAGCACGCACAACAATCAAATTTCTTTATGTGAAAATTTCAACCACAAAGACATTTGCAATTGAGAAATTTGATCCCTCTCTGAGGCGCAGTATATCCATAACTTAAGATGAATCTATATTGATATAAGATAAAAATTAAAGTATCATTTTTTCATCATTTATAATTTAATCTAAAAAATTAATGATATTATGAAAATATTAAGATAATGAACATTGATTGCATATTTTTGTGATCAAAGTTTGAAGAATGGTTATTCAGAAATAAATACAGGTTATCCACTTTATTTTTATTGTGGATGCTTTTATTCAATGGCATATCCCCTCATCGGGACATATGTGTCTAAAGAATAATGTCATAGATCTAAGGGTTATAAAGAAGTAACGGTGAGAGAGAAGGGTTATATAGAAGTAAGGGTGAGAGAGAAGAGAAAATCAATGGATGGTTGGATAATGGAAGCAGAGAATATAGAAAATCTTAAGAGAAAACCCTAAAGAAAAAATGTAGAAGAAAGATCCAAAGAAAAAGGGAAAACCCCTAAAAATAAAGGTAATTCAATATGGGATAATATAATTCAAAGAAGGATTTTGAAATAATAAAAGTTTTATTTCGATTGAGGGTTTAGGATTTACTATAATAGTGATTGTATGATCTGATATAATTGGTTAATATGTGGATAATATGAATTCAAAAATAATATAAGGTAACCTTAACCCATAAAATAAATTTATGGATAAATTAATTAATTAATAGTAATTTTTTTAGAATATAGAGAAAGAATTCCATAAGAAAATAGAGATATAATGGAGATGAAATAGAGATGAATAAGATAGTGTAGTAAGAAAAAGGATATAGGTAAAGAAAGATACAAATGCGATATAATGCAGAGAGGGAAGGATTAATAAAAAGGTGATGCCTTACTTAAGGAAATACTAAGATAAAGAAATAAAAATAAATTAGATAAAGGACCAGTGACAAGGGGAAAAGGGAAGGTGGGGCCATCAACGGAAGAGAAACAAGGGAAAGGAAAAGGGGGGCAGAGGGGAAAAAGGGAAGGTGGGGCCAACAACGAAAGAGAAACAAGGGAAAGGAAAGGGGGGCAGAAGGGGAAGGCAAGGGAGGACAAAGGGAGGAGAATTAAGCGGAATATTAGATATTATGGGTAGCGTAATAAGGAGAGCGAATTTGTGTTGACTTCAAGTCTAGTATCCCTATTGAGATTGTTTCGATGCTTTATAATTTCCAAGCCCTCTCTAAATATTCTCTTAAATTAATAGTTTTCTTTTTTGTTGATTTGAATGTATTCTAAACAAATAAGACACGAGGAATGTTTGGAGTACTGTGCAAGTGTTGAAGTGTGTATAAGTTCATTTCAAAAACAATGAAATTTCATCTTATATTTAATATAAATATATTTGCAAAATAATTTATCTTTTTCCATGCATTTTTAATATTAATATAAAAAAATTATCCTTTAATAGAATTAAATTTCTTTATGTAATTCAAACATTAATATGAATTCTTGTGGTTATCTTGGTTTTGCAGCTCGCTCTGCGTGAATGCACATTTGTGGTTTATACTTGAATCCTCCATAGTTTTAACTTATTCACCTTTGGCCATCTAATACAGCGTGAAAAATCCCCATTTTGATTCGCGATCAATGACCACTCAGGGAGGAGGGGTCCCTGACACCTCCAACCCGTCTTTTAACCAACCCCGTCATTCGTCCTCGATCCCTCCCAAGCCCAAGTCAAGTGACACCATGGATACCGACAGGCCTGACACCTCCCTCCCAGAATTGTCGGGAGCACAAAATCACTTTGCCCCAAACACCTACATTGCCGAATCCCTGGAGATCCCCACGCATAGTATCTGCAAATTCATCGGCATCTAGCTGACTGATAAATCGCTTTTGCCGTGAATTGTGCTAAGGTGGAAACTGAAATCCCACTACAATGTTTAACTCAACTATAAAGGGTACTTCATTGTGATATTTTATTGGGTTTGATATCTTTGCATTGTAATGGAAGGAGGCCCTTACTTATTCAACCTCATTAGCCTCTACATGTGTTAATGTATAGAAATTTCTACCTAGACAAATATGAATTCTCATGGGAACCAGTTTGGATATGCTTGTACTCTCTCCCTTAAGAGTACTAGGACCCTGAAACCCTAGTTAAAATTGTCAATAAGCTAGGAAGATTCGTTCATCTCTCGGAGAAAACCAATCATGGAAGGTATGCCTTCTATGCTAAGATCTATGTCTATATGAGCATATCAGGCACTCTTCCGTAAGTCGTAGGACTAGAATATGAGGACATTGATTGGATCCAAATGCTCGACTATGAAAATGTCCCCTTCATATGTCGCAACTGCAATGAACATTGTCATTGTCAACTAACTTCCCCCAAGTGATCTGAGAATGGCGAAGCAACCAAGGAGGACGATGTATTGACAAAATCCCCTCCAAAAGGCAATATACAAAGAATCCAATGGATCCAAGGCACCTAAAACATATTCCACTCGTAACAGCTTTGAGGTGCCTACAACTCTCCAGAAAAGTCTAAAAGAACAAGCCCCAACCTCTACTTCAAGAACCCAAGAAACCCATGTCCTAGCCATGGATAGGCTGGGGTAGTCAATCCTTGGCAAGTTCCAACATCATCCACCATAGTAGCTCCCAGTGCGCCAGACATGCAAGGCGCGGAGACCCCCTCAGCACACACTGAGGATGCCGATATGACAGAAGACGAAGATCTCATAAGCTTAGAGGGATTGTATATATTAGCCATGGACGATGCATGCAAGAGGAACAACCTCAAGGATATCCCCAAAGGGGAAAATATAGGAATGAAAAGAGGGGTGAGTATGAAGACCCCATGTATAGTGATCCTTTGATCACTTAAGGGATAGTTAGGAGGCAGATATGATGAGTCGTTAGGTCAGAGATTTGGTCTAGAGAATCATTGATAAGACGACAGATGTTGAAGTCCAAGAGAGCAGTCCATCTTGGTGGAGCAAGAGGGTTGGTAGAGGGCATATCAATGAGCCTATGTCCAATCATTCTAGAGGCAGATAGAAGATTGATAGTGGCAGTATTGATGGTTGGAGACATAAGCATTCTGAATTTGTAAAGGTTGTGGTGATCAGCAGAAGAGGAGGAAAAGAACTTTCCACATATGTTGAAGCTACATAGATTTAAACAATTGTAGAAGCGCTACATTAGCAAGTAGGTCAAGTGTATCTCGTTGAAGGAAATATTGGTGATCATAATTATTGGCACCAAGCCCTAGCCATTCAAGTATCATAGTTGTATGTAAGGGTCGTGATCCCTAGTATGGGGTCCCTAATTTTTTTGTATTAAGATTTGTAATATAGCAAGTTGTGGGTTAAAAATTATCTTTTGTACTAGCTAATTCACTATTGTATGTTCTTTGTAGTGAAAAGTGCTTATCTTGTGGCATTTGAGTGTGTTTGTGATCGTGATCTTAGACTCAAACATGATCGCTAGTGTCATAGAAAAATCAACGCTATGGTCCCTAGATGGCGTTGTAAAAGATTGGAATTATGGCATAAAAAATTGGAGTTGCATCCATCTTCATGTATACAACTAGTCTTCCATATTTTTATCTTAAATAAGGTACTCAATGAAAATATCCCAATTCATATTACTTTAGTAGATATTTTTTTTTTCTTGGTAAAGACTAAATCTATTAAGTAAAAGAAAAATATAGTACAATCATAAAAAGCAAGAGATCGTCAGACCGAAAATGATGGATCCATCAACCTCGGTCCCGGAAGAAAGAAGAAAACTCACAGTTACAAATAATAACTCGAGAGCAAGACAGACTAACAAGCTTTTACCCCACAGGGGCAGAAGCTACCACACAGAGTTTTTTCCCTTTCTTTTTGTTGACTTTTGTCCAGCCAACCTCGGGAGAATGAGCTAAAACGACTTGCAGGCTGGAATTCTCGATCTTCAGGCACTCCTTTTCTGAATCAGAGGAGGAAGTCTCATGAGCGCGTTTTTGGGAGATTGCTGTAACATGGGAGGGTCCCTTCGAATCCGTAGGCGGATCCATCGGCTGGGGCGCCTGGTCCGGTTCTGGATCGCTTTCCTCATCCTACGAACTTGGGGAGCTAGAGCTTCCGGCTGGCGGCGGAGGACAGGGAGCCCATCGCTTGGGCTTGGTTTTTGCAAAGAAGCCCTTTTTCATTTTTGCTGCCAGCGAAGGGCAGGAGTTCTACAGGTGCCCTGTTAGGTGACAATGGCGGCATCGGAAGGCAGTATTTTCGTAGTCTAGTATCTGGGTCCAAACAGAGTCATTGATCTTGAGATTGATTTGCTCTGGCAATCCCTTGCTTAAATCTAGCTCCACACATACTCTAGCATATGTATAGAGCCCTTGCAGTTCCCTCGCGTAGTCTCCCATTAAGAAGCAGCCCAAGGCGTTGCCTATTTGCCTGTATACTTCTGTGCGCCAAAGGTGAATTGGGAGATTAGGAAGTCTGATCTAGACCGGGGCTTTAGTAATGACTGCTGAGGCTGGGTCGAAGTCTGGGAACCATGGAGTTAAGAAGAGGCCTGCTGAACCCATGAACCAAGGGCCTTCTTCTAAGGCCTTTTCGTAGTGCTCGGTGAGATTGAACAGCACTATGAAGTATCCCTTTGGACAGAAATAAACCTTGCAGCGTTGAGTCCAGTTGTCTTTGATCCAGTCATAGAGATCCTTTGAGCGTGGCCAGAGCCCGTTGAATCTGCATATGATGGCCCTTTCAGCAAATTTTTGGGTGTGTTCTGCAAGGTTAGAGTAGGAGATCTCAACAGAGGGAACCTCCTCCAACTTGTCAACCAAAAAAGGCTTGGGTTTGGGAGGTTCAGGAGATGCTGGTATCTTAGAGCTGACTGCAGATTTGTAGGAGAATGGAGGAGCAGAAGAAGATTGACCTGCAGCTCCGCCTCTCAAGCGAAAGGAAAACACTAAAGGGCTGTTGTTTTTTATGCTGTAAAAAGAGAGAGGAAACTGATCATCGAGCTGTTTACCTTGGAAAATAAGCCTCTGTAGAGCTGAGGGAATCCCAAGTCTGTGCTCCAAATTAGCTTTGAGGTTTTGCACAAGATCTGTAGAGTTTACCCATTGCAGAATGGTCTTGCCCAGAATTTGTGCGATTTGAACCTGAAAAGGAGCAGAGGAAATTTCAGAGGAGTTCTGGAGCAGCACAGGGCTAGAATCTTTTGAGTTTCCCAAATCTTTACGCCAATGAGGCAGCGGTAGAGAAGACATGTTTTGTCGAAGGCGGCTGTAGCTCCAGCTCGAGAACGCAGCAAAGGGAAGGGTGTCTGATTTGAAGAGAGGCCCCTTATCAGTGGGGAAACCAGAACTGCCCTGGCTATTCGTGCCTGAGCTTAACACATGGAGGGTCGCCCCTTCCTGCGGCTCAACCTACGCTTGGAGCAACATCCCAGGTTCGCTTCTGTAAATCCTGAAACAAGCCCCCCTTTCAACCGCAGGTTCGTTCAGAGGCCGAGCAGCAGGCGAGAACAGGGAGGCAGCGGCAGCGGCATCTTCATGGTCTGGAATCGGCGCCGGCTCCGGGAATATGCACCAAACCTGTTTCAAAATGGATGGGGAATGCGCCGACCTCCAGATCTGGGATGGCATGTCCCCTTCAGCTACAGAGAGCCGAGGCCGAACAGAGGCCGAGGGCACAGAGGCGGCGGCGGCTTTAGGGTTCAAGGCTCCTCACACCATTTTTCACTCTTCTTGTTTTAATATTCTACTTTAGTAGATATTAATGAAGAAGAGAAAATCATATTAGAAGCAAAAACAATCTTTGGGTAAAGGATGAAGAAACTACGAAATCGGATAGTTATTGAATTCCTCATCAAGTGGAAGAACATATTAGTAGATGAGGTGGCATGGTAATATGAGTTCTTCATGCATAAGCATCCACAGTTAATCAAGTTTTGTAGGCAACACTTTTTTGAAGATGAGAGTATGTTAAGCCATAGATATTGTATTATTATATTAATACTGTCCTTATTGGCTTCTAGACACTTTTATTTAATTGTACTCAATGTCACCTATATATACCAAGGATACCGAGTTTTAGAGAGCATATCAACTTGTACATTGGTTATATTGCAGAAGGAGGTTTCCCTTTTAAATAGGGTTCAAAATCATTCTTATCTTTCACTCTCAAGTAATTAAGCTACTTATTTTTCTCTTTTTCTGCTACTTGGGTGTTTCGATGCATAACATTGATTCATCAAACTTGTAAATGTTTCTAGAGCATTGGTCATCCCAAAAGGTACCGCCACAAATTCATAGTATCCAAACCAAGTTTTAAATGTTTCCTTTGCAATATCTTCTCCCTTATTTTTCAATCTAGATATCAAAGACCGTTATATATCAATTTAAGAAAATACCAGGACTTCTTTAATTCAATCAAAATATCATCAATTTGAGGTAAGGTGTATTCATTTTTAATTGTGTTTGCATTTACCTACTTGTATTCAATGCAATGCCTCTAAGACACATTTATTTCATATAAAAATCACGAGTTCTCCCCAATTTTATATACTAGGTTAAATCAACCCTTCAATATATTTTGAAGTTGCATGTGTAAGTCCTACAATTCTAGAATAATCATACAATATAGAGGCTTGAAAATAGCTTATATTCGTGGTTTAAGTTCAATAGTAAATTATATCTCACGTTTTAGTGGTAGTCTAGCTAAATCTTCTAGAAATGCATCAAGAAACTCTAACAATATGTGATGATGTTATATATCTTTTGAGTATTTATTCTAGTTCATAGCCACTACTACATGCATAAAACAACCTTGTCTAACACTCTTTTTCAGTTGTAAGGCTGAAAATAATCTTAGAGTTTCTTCCCTCTTGGTTCCTACCAAGATTCTCCTTTTCCCTAAATCATCTACAAATTAAAGTAACTTACCTTTCATTTCTAGAGTTATTTCATGAGCTCCCAACGAATCCATAAGAATTATAAGATATGATCCCAAGGTGCTAATGTAGCAACCCAAGTGAAAATTCCATGTAAATAAAGTTAATAAAGGCATAATAATAACCGATTATGGCACAATTATTCCAGGTTGAATGTTGGGAAAAAACATCCTAATGAGGATGTTCATTTTGTTTATTATGGCCAAGGAAATTGGCAAAGGCAATGACAAAGGATTTGGAAAGGAAAAATGGAATTTTTGGCAATTTATTTATGAAAATAATGGAAATTAGGATAAAATGAAAGTGAAAGGCTATAGATTGCATGTGAGGAGGAAAATTGATAAAAATAATGGGAAAATGAAGAAAATAGAGGCCACATTAATAAAATGGCTTATGAGGATCAGTTGGTAGTTTTTTGTCAGTTCAGTTTTGGATCTCTCTCTCTCTCTCTCACACACACACATACGCGCACACACACACACACACACACTCTCGGACACTTAGAGTTTTCTTGGAACACTTCAACATTGGATCAAGAAAAGAGAAGAGGAAGCAAAGCTCAAGCAACAAAAGAAGGATTAGGCAGCTACAATGGGTTTAGCTGCAGGGATTCATTTGCATGTGTGATTTCCTTGCTAGATTTGGCATGCATGGTTATCTATGTGTGTTATTGGTTATATTTTTTTCATTTCCATGGAATTTTCTAGGTGTGGCAGCGCTCTTCGGCCTTTCCTTTCCATTTCTGGTTAGCCTTGAGGTGATGGGTTCTCATGTTTTAGTGGAGTTGGGTTGTTGGATGGATTTGAAGGTGATTGAGGAAGATCTCTGAAAGGGAAAACACATGACCTAGTGATCCCTGATCTGGACTATGGATTGTGGTAAATCCACTGGCTTAGTAACCCCTGAAACGGACTGTGGGTTACCGTAAATACAGGTATTGTGTGCCTCAGAGAGGCCTAGGAATCCTCGACTAGTGAGTGGCGGGATATACAATAAATCCTAGAGGTGGGATCCCTCGATCAAGCCTAGCAATCCTTTATTGTGAATGGTGGGATATGTGGTAAAGGATGGAGGGTGGTGTATCGATCATGGCCTAGTGACCCTTGAATTAGATTATGGGTTACCATAAAGCCTAGGGACTAGGAGGTAGTAAAATTTCCCATGATATAGGTGGATAAATTTAGTGGCATGCATGCTCATTCCTTTCTTCTCCATTATGAGTCCCGCATTCATGTTTGGAATATGGCACGGGAGTGGTTGGCTGAAGAGAGGATTGGCTCATCGAATCTATGGTCGGCTGGAACGGGGTAGTCGCATACTGGGTTGGTTTTTGCATTCATCAATAAGAGTTCCTTTCCTTGGTATTTTAGGTGTAAATGCACTGGTTCATTTCTGGCATATATGGCTATTGTATGCTCATTATTTCTATTGTTTTTATGGTAATTATGAATATTTTTTTATGACTGTGACAATGTATGGTTGTCATCACGTTTTGACTTGTAAATGAATGAGTAATGAATATATGACCTAATAGATGATAATGCAGCTAATGTGATAAGGCACCAATCCTTCTAGATATTGAACTATTATATTTATATTATTATATTAGTATTGTCCTTATTGGTTACTAGACCCTTTTATTGTAATTGTACCCATTGTCACCTATATATACCAAGGATACCTAGCTTTAGAGAGCATATCAACTTGTACATAGGTTATATTGTGAAAGGAGCTTTCCCTTTTAAAGAGGGTTCAAGATCATTCTTCTATTTCATTGTCAACTCATTGAGTTACTTCTTTTTCTCTTTTTTTTTTTTTCTCTAATAGGTTGTTTCGATGCACAACATTGATTCATCAAACTTGTAAATATTCCTACAACATTCGTCGGCCCAAAAGGTACCACCACAAATTCATAGTATCCAAAACAAGTTTTAAATGTTTCCTTTGCAATACCTTCTTCCTTATTTTCAATTTAGATATCAAAGACCATTATATATGAATTTTAGAAAATACCACAATTTCTTTCATTCAATCGAAATATTGTGAATTTGACGTAAGGCGTATTGATTTTTAATTCTGCTTGTATGTACCTACTTTTAGTCAATGTAATGCCTCCAAGACACATATTTCTTTAATATAAAAATCACCGGTTCTCCAGGTTAAGTCAACCCTTCAATATATTTTGAAGTCGCATGTGTAAATCCTGCAATTCTTTTATAATCATACAATATAGAGGCCTGGAAATAGGCTATATTCGTGGTTTAAGTTCAACAGTAAATTATATCTCACATTTTAATGGTAGTCTAGGAAGCTCTTCTAGAAATGCATCAAGACATTCTAACAATATTTGATGATGTTATATATCTTTTGAATATATATTCTAGTTCATAGCCATTACCACATACATAAAACACCCTTTTCTAAGACCCATTTTAAGTTGTAACGCTGAAAAGAGTCTTAGAGTTGCTTATCTCTCGGTTCCTACCAAGATTCTTCTTTTCCCTAAATCATCTACAAATTAAAGTAACTTACCTTTCATATCTAGAATTATTTCATGAGCTCCCAACCAATCCGTACCATGAATTATAACATTGGATCCCAAGGTGATCATATTGATAGTATTTAAGTATTGCATGCTCTCAAATTATGTTCGTAATATTTTAACAATTGTTCTATCCCTTTTTAATAATTAAAGTCATCTCAACCAATTTATAATGAATTTTCTTTCATGCCATTAAACCACATCTAAATAATGAATTTGGAGAAATAAAAGTTTTATTGTCATTTGGATCAATTAATAAAGAAAATTTATTTCCCTTTATTTTACCTACAATCTACAAGATTGTATATTGGTGTTCTACTTGATAATTATTCACCATAACATGAATCCTGTGTGTCTTATGTTAGGTTAATATTGACTCACAAAGTAGTTAAGATAACCTTGTTTTGGTCATTGATGGATTTACCATTGGTGTTTTATGAGCCCATGGCATGGGTGACCCATGGTATTTAATGTGATGGATCCTATTTAAAGGCTTGAAGAACTCCTTAAAATCCTCTTTTTTACATGTGTACCATGAGTTTCCTTCATTTCTCTAGTTACACTCCATTTTTAACATGTGGTATCATAGCACAATTG
>APFE030342905.1:0-20862 GCA_000404065.3 Pinus taeda
CTTATTAATAATAAAGATAAAAATAAAAAATTCCAAAACATGAAATTATAATTTTTATATAAATATGATTGTTGGAATAGAAGTCTTGCATTTATAGTGAATTGATTTTACAATAAGAAAATCTTTTCCATAAAGTTTGTTTTATTTAAAAGAGGTCTTTTATAATGATGTACAATTAGAAAAACTACTTTATAAAGTTGAGCATATCGTTTCTCTCGGACCAGTTTTCGTGATTAGAATGGATATGGGCAGTGCCCTGATACACTCTACACTCTACGTGGATTAAAAGTAGTTGCAAAAAAATTTATGTGGATGCAAATGAGCCATAATCAGCCATAGCGACTTGGTGAGAGTTCTAATGAAAGGAAGATTAGAGAGAGGCTCGACTACTAGTTGTGTTTAAACCCCACAAAGTATTTATGCATGGATAATAGAGCCATGGTTCAGAAGACGTGAATGGGAGGTATTTCACTTTTAATATTCAATGGTCAGATTAGATTAGGGTTAGTCAACGGTCATATTTTTCAATTTGTTTTCATGTTAAATGGTCAATAATTTGTTTTCATGTTAGGGTTAGTTCAATGTTTAGTGATTTGTTTTCATGTTAGGGTTAGTTCAACAATCAGGGTTAGTGAACGGTCAATTTAGTTTAGCCCTCTGTAATTGTGTTACATATTCATTAAACACCATTGCTAGTGCTTCATCAGTTTTTGTTTTCTGGAAGCTTTGAAGCCATCTGTGACCTTTGAAGCAATCTGTTACCACTGCAATCTCTGTTACCAATCAATCTGTTATTAATGAGAGGCGAGGAATAACCCAGTGCAATCTGTTGCCATTGAAATTTTTGTGTAATCCATCGATCGATCCATCCATAGAGATATGGGAGGTAGGAGACACATTTATTGTGAGAAGGGAAATATGGCCCAAGTCAGGAACTATGAAAGCCAACGTAAGTCTAGAATTTGGACTATTTCAATTCTATACTAGTGGTTTGTGTAATCAATCGATCCATCCTGGCAAGAGACACATTTATTGTGAGAAGGGCGATATGGCCTAAGTTAGGAACTCTGAAAGCCAACGTACGTCCAGAGTTTTGACTGTTTCAATTATGGTGGCTCTATGCATTTCGATATTTGCTCTAATGAATGTGATGAGAGTTGATTCTTACAACAATTTCAAAGATCACTACCGATAATTTTTACAGACTATAGATAATTGTTACAGAGTACTGAAAATTCTGGTAGCAATTACAAAGACTAGCATTATAGAGCATTGCAAACACTACCAAGAAATGTTTAGAAAGCCTTCAATGGCTTGAATGCAGTCTATCTTTGAGCTTGATCAAATAAAAGAATCATCCACTGTAAGTCTAAGTAAACTTTATTACGTGGGACTTATTTCAGTATTTCGTTCTGGATTAATTCAATATTTTAGATATGTTAGAGGATTTTTAAAGATTGATCCTTACTAAAGTGTGAGGAACATTATAAGCTCTATATTTGTGGCTACTTTGAAAGATTTCTACATGGATCTCCTCAGTAGCATGATGGACATTGCAGCGAAAGTTCCAAGATTTTGCAAAACTTTATATTCAACTAGGGTTATAGATAAGTATCAAAATGCAACGGCTGAAAACCATGGAGTACACATGTGGGAAAAATTGAAAATACAACTTCCGGAGCTCCGCTGAATCGGGTGGGCAACCATGAAAATTTCGCTGGAACCATGGATATAACTTGCCCAAGAGAAGACAATATGAACCATTTTTCTTCTATTGTAGAGACTCAAAGTTCCATGGAACAAGCTGAAAGGGATCATCATGGTTATTTTTTGAAAGCAAAAAATAAACTTCACGTATTTCAAAAGAATGATAAGGATGGCGACTATTTCTTCATTGAAGATCACAAGCCAATACAATAACATAATGCCAACAATAATTTTCCAGAACATTATAATGCCAATACAATTTCTCTTAATGGTGATCTAATTTTTGTAAAGGATTATGAGAAGAAAATATCAGAAATCGCCTCCCAAGAGTTCCAACTACACCCACATGAATTCTAGTGGGTAATTTGGGAAACTTTGTTAGTTGTGGGAGCATTAATATTAATATTGATATTGCTAATGCAGATGACTGGTCAAAATATTGGAGGTGATTGTAGCCCATGAAAAAGTAGAAATCCAAAACAGAATCCACTTCACGCCCCAGCAAAATGAGGATGGAATTCAGTGAGTATGGGAGGTTCATTGATTACGTAGATATCTCGGTCCCCAAAGAGGTATGTTATGCTCATCCCTTTGATATTTAATTTTTGTGTTTCTGTTTGAATGCATTGTAGTTAATTTGATACTTACAATTTTGCGTTTATATCCTTGACTTGATCATGTTTCTCCAAGTAAGATGAACATTGCAACAAAAGTTCTCTTGGATAGCATGATGAATGTTGCAATAGAAGTTCTAAGATTTTGCAAATATTTATATTCAAAGAGGGTTCTAGAGAACTATCCAAAAAATGCAAGGGTTGAAAACCATGGAATGAATATATGAAAAATTAAAAAGCCAACTTCAAGAGCTCCACCGAATCAGTATGGCCATGAAATTTTTATTCATTCCATGGATATTTTCCTAAGAGAAGCAATATGAACTCTTATTCTATTTTAGATTCTCAAGGTATTGAACATGAAAAGGATCATGGTTTTTTTTTTGTTTTTCAAAAGAAAAGTAATACTTTACATATCTCGAAGGGATGATAGGGATCATGATTATTTATACATTGAAGATGAACCAATACCTGCTACAAAACAACAACATAATGGCAACAATCACATTTAAGAACGAGTAAATTCTATTTATGAAGAAATTCATAATTATACAAATCTTGATCATATTTTTGCATGGGATGACGAGAACAAATTGTGGAACGACAGGAAAATAATAGAAATCTCCTCATCTTATATGAAGTAGAAAAAAATCATACAAATCAATTTACAAGACCTGCATGTTAATGGCATCTGTGAAGGGCTTATCTTTGAACTAAAGCCACATAAATTATGGTGGCTTATTTGGGCAAGTATATTGGTTGTGGAAATATTAATATTGATATTTTTGATGCATAAAGGTCAAAATCCTCCTAAAATTATAAGCACAAACATGGTCATAGAAAAAAATAAACACACAACACAAACCTGGAGGTGATTATAGCACTGTTCCCATAGTAAAATAGAAATCCATAGAGCACGGGGATAAAGTCTTACTCCAAATAAGGCTTGGGTTTCTCCCATCAATCATATCAAGCCCTTGACACCCATACCTAATGATTAAAAAAATTATGAGGGAAATAACATATTTCTTAGAGGCCAACCCTCTAGGGGGATTGTGTTGTGCTATGAGGAATTTTTCGTGAATGTAGATGCCTCATATATTTGTTTAGCACATAAAAGATGGAATTCTTCATTCTATAATTTCAAATGACTTAGGAGACATATCTACTACTCAAATCCACTTATTACCAATAACATCCACAACAATACTGATTCCATCAAGAGGCCATGTGTGATTGTTCAAGGAATATTTCATGTGTCTAAATGGTTAGAAGCTTAATTTAGGACCTCATATTCATGTTTCCTCTAATAGCAATGTCTAGGGACACAAGACTCACACCCTAACCTCAAAAATCCAAGTGGTACCATAATTTGATGAAAATGATGCCCTCAATAGTTTTTTTGTGGTGGTTCAAAGTGTCATTCTTATCCCTAGAAGCTAGTAAGATTCTTTCATGACCTAACACTTGCTTTTATTCCCCTAGGTATATACAATTTCCATAGACTCACACTTAATGTTCAAAAACTCATAATATTGACCATCCCATCTAGAGACCAAGGATACCCTTGAAAGGTCCTCTATGATGGGTCAAAAATTTGTTGATGACCCTATAAGATTCCTTTAGCATATTCTTGTTACACCTACCATGTGGATGTTGATTCAAAATATTGCGCTTGTTTGTTGTAAGAATGTGCACATGCTCTAAAAAATATTCACATTCCTTCCCTTTTTTGGTGGGAGAAAAAACTTTAATATACATATGATGTTTTGATTGCCTCAAATTTAGGTTCAAAATTAAATACCTAGTGGCTTCGGTTGCAAATACATCAAAACATTCAATTTTTTTAATACGTCTGAATATTACTATTTTCACATTACTTTTGTATAGGATACACAAATATGTCACACTTGAAAGCACACATGTATATAGAGTCTAATAAGTATAGATGCTCCATATATAAATGGAAAAAAAAAAAAAAAAAATTTTTTTTAAATTTTTTTTATATTGACATATATGAGGGTCTTAAAATACATAAATATTTTATCCCTGTTATAACGTTTTATCACCTTAACCATTTTTAGAATAAGATATATTGTGTAATAGTATAGGTTGGGATGTACAATTTGAAAAAAAAGTTTGATTATTTTAATACCCTCTATACCCACATTGATGTAAGACCTTGTAATATCAAGGATATAACAAGTTTCATAATTTTAAAAATAAAAAAAATAACATTATAAATTTAGAAAAGATAGCCTTTCATAGGAACATTGAGTTTTCTACAATTCCACAAATATTTTAAATGCAATTCCATTATTTAAGTACTGAACACCTACACTAATAGAAACATTTGCATTATATTTTGCGTGAAAAATAACATATCACTATTATAAAAACTCAAATTTCACATAGTCATATACAAATACCATAAATACAAAGTATATATTTAGAAAGATAATTAAATTTCCTATCTTTTATGATTTTACACCATATTAAAATACATTGTAAAATAACCTTGAATCATCCCTCCAATTTAAGAGGTTGATGTTTTTCCAGTTTTGCATTTCCAACAACCTATAATTTCAACCACAAATTATATTATATGAAATTTCAAATATTACAATGTTAGTTTACAAATTAATATTGGTTGGACTACAATTTACACATGAAATATTGTTTCATCACTTCAGAATATTATCGTTGTGTTTTGAATGCATTGCAAGTGAATTCACCAACTCTAAAGACTTCACCATCAATATGTATGTGTGTGTCTCATGTTGGATATTAGCTTTAAGAGTATCACTAGTCCAGCTCTCTATTGGCTCCAAAATGGCTTCCACTCCACCAGGACCCTGCAAAACATTTGTTTGATAATTATTTAGATTTCACATCTTCCCATCATGTCGCTGATGAGTCCACCAAAATGGATTTTGTTTCGACACTTGATATTGTTTAAGCTTGTTCATACCCTCCAACCTTTGTCATAAGCTAGTGCGTGTCTATCTTTTTGAAAGAGAGTATTAATATGAGTAATACCTCTATCCCATGAATCCTATAATATCCAAGAAAAATAAGTAAGTGTTGTAAACAAATTAGGTTCAATAATTATAAAGAGAATACAGTAGAAAGCATACCTCAAGATCCTCAAGAGTTAATTTTCTATTCTGAGCTTGTGCTTCCTGCCTATTTAAAGCATATTCAACCCAAATACATTGAGATTCAATGATGTCACTCTCTAAGGGCTTCCATAGACCATATTTATTGTAACAAGTGAAAATGAGTGTGAATGAGCTTCTCCGTGTGCCTTTATAATTTTATTTTGGTGTCTAAGTGATTGATGAGATAGGATGGTGCACCTCACCAATTCACTTTCTTTTTGAGCTTTGTAGCCTTAGGACCTATCCTTGTAACTTTAGAACCTTAGGAACATTATTACATATAAAAACATAAATTACATTTGAAATCAAGTGTTATTAAACAAATTTACCTGATGCCACTCCTCATTTGTCAGATTTATACATGAAATGACTGATTTTGGGACCTTAACTCTAATGACCTAATGGTGACACTGAGTTGAATGGAGACCATGATGATGTGACTGAAGTGATGTTAATGATGTTTTCATGATGGTAGACTCAACTGAGTGATGAAAGTGACCGACATATGAAATTCATGAGAAAGTGGAAATAGCCCTAGACACACTAGCGAGTGACCAAATTTTTATTTGGAGACTCACTAAAATGACAAAAAATTGACTTGAAACCCTAACAACACCTTATAAGAGCATATTTGATCACTAGTGACAGGCTGAATTGACTGACACTTACACCCCATACAAGCTCATTATTGTTATTGTTGCGCCCTTATATTATTATTGTTATGTAGGTTCTAATTATATTGTGACCCATTAGACTCCTATATATATAAAGGAGGCCTTTTCATTTGTATCATCCAAGAATTGTTCATTTATGTAATGTATGTTGGGTCCTAAAAATGTCATTCATTTCCATTACACTTTCACTATTATGTCCATTATATCACCTCCATTTCACCACATTCATCCCACTTTCATTATCATTGGGCCACATTTACGTTTTTCCAAACTCTATTAATTCTAAGCCTTTTTTAAGTGAATTTGTGGTTAAAAATTAGAAAATAATGTGCATATGCTTATACCTAACAAGGGGGATGAGATTGTTGACATGTGTAGGTTAAAAGGAGGCTTCTAGAAGACCTTTATGTGGTACCCTAAGGCCAAATTCGAATTTGAGTGGAGAGAATCATGGGATCATGAAGATATGTGTCACATCTCCTAATTATATTGAGACTCTAAGAAGACATGTGTTTTATTAGTTCCTATTTTGATTAGGACTCTAGAGATAGAGGGAGAGATTCATGGACTCTCATTAATGAGATGGCTTGTCATCTTTTTGTATAAATAGGAGATCTATATCCTTCATTTGTTAGCTTAGAGTTTAGAGTTGGTAGCTTGGAGCTTGTAGTTCTTCTTTGATGGCTTTGGAAAGCTTTGTTGTACTTTGTAATTTTGAAGAATTTGAATAAAGCTTTGATGTTCTCAACATGGAATGAGATACGAAGTAGATATCATGGAGCATATTAGAATGTAAGGTAGAGTAGATTTTTTTTTGTAGTTTTGCTTTGATTTCATTCAAGTATGTTATTTCATTGTTTTCAAGTTTAATAGTTTAGATTTTCCATTCATGCAAGTTTAATTCATGCAGGTGTGTTCAACCAGTTGATTGTAGATTAGTTTTTCTTTACATGTTCTTGTATTTGCTTATTAGTTTTTTCTCGAGCTTTTTAATGTAGTTTTTGCATCAAGTGGTGATTTGAGACTTGCTTCCTCTGCTGAACTTTAGTTTTAATTCCAGTTGTTATGATTTTATTTTAGTGAGATTTGTTTACTGCTTTTAGATATCTTAGATATTAGTTCTTCATGCTATATGATGATATCCGGTGCCTTTAGCTTAACCCCGTTTTAGAAGTTAATTGGCGAGCTATTGTGATTATAGGTGAAGTAATTTGATTTTGCTTTCATTATTCTGCAAGTAGATAGTTTAAATATCAATTCTTCATGCTATATGATGATATCTCTGGCGCCTTTAGCTTAACACCGTTTTAGAAGTTAATTGGTGAGCTATTGTGATTATAGGTGAAGTAATTTGATTTTTCTTTCATTAGTCTGCAAGTAGATAGTTTAGATATCAATTCTTCATGCCATATGATGATATCTCCGCTGCCTTTAGCTTAACCCCATTTTAGAAGTTAATTGGCAAGCTATTGTGATTATAGGTGAAGTAATTGATTTTGCTTTCATTAGTATGCAATTTAGATGTCATTCTTTTCATGCCATATGATGATATTTTGGAGTCTTTAGCTTAACCCCATTTAGAAGTTAATTGACGAAATATTGTGATTATGGGTGAAATCATTGACTAGTTTCCAGTTTATTTACTCTTTGGTTTTGAGTGCAACAGTTTATTAGATTTCAATTCTGCAATTAGGATGAACAACAGAGATAGTGACCTCATTTTTAGTAGTTCATTTTTAGTTTGGTTTATGTAGCTGCATATTTATACTCTTATTCAAGTTTTGATATTGTAGACAACATGTTTTAAGATCTCTTAAGTTCAAAGTTTGGAAATTATCAGAAGAAGCATAAACCTTGTCTTAAACTCTACATCCACACTTGATCTTTAAAAACATTCTTAAAACTTTAAACTAGGATTTCCATTGCATTGGAACACTTTAGGAGACCAACAATAACAAAATCCAAAAACAACATAAACTATAAACCAACGAAGTAAGAAAAAAGGTTAACTAAGCACATATGGTGTACCACAGTTTATCAGTTTACGATACCCGGATTGATAATTTATGTAGAGAAATTTAAGACATTAAATTGACTAGACTTTTCGGCGCCGTTGTCGGGGAAGTGTAATTAGGAAACCTTATTTCTTACATCTAAAAAAAAGTAATAATTTCTTGAGTATGCTCTCCTCCTGCACTTTGTGTGATCTGGAGGATTAGAAAAAGAATTGTTATGTTAAAAAAAAAAGAAGAGAAAAAGGGGACAAAATAAACTTCATCATTTCATTTGATTTAATAATGAAAAAACAATAAAATTTAAAAAAAAAAATGAAACCCAATTGCTCAACTGTCCAAGATTGACTAGTTATGGTTTGTAGTGGTCCTCAAAACACTATGTCCTGTTTTAATAAGATTCTGCAAATTAGCTGCGAAATGCAGCCTCATTCCGCAGCTAACTGTGAATTCCACAACTAATTCCAAGGTTTAGGAGGTTACAGGCATCCAATGAAGAAACCAACCACATGGGCCTCTCCCAAATTGTCCCGACATGGATCTTATCCTAGTCACCCAGCCCAGATTAATAAAAAAATCAGCTTAAGACCTCAGTCAAAGCCCTGTTTTTAGCATAATTACCTTGAAGTCTTTGTTGTCTGAAATTGAAAATCATTAATCATTTTTATAAAATTTCACAATTTCAGAGAAGAAAAAAAAGGAAACAACCAATGGCTATCTCCAATCATAGTTTTCACTGTGGCCTCAATAGAAAATTTGCATTCCTGTCTGAGCTTTGGCCTTGAAATGAACCTGCAAAAAAAAAAAGAAAAAAAAAAAAAACCCTGCAATAGCTTCCTCTAGTTGTTTGACTGACTCTTGTAATCATCAATAGCAGGCCAATACTAGTGAAAATCTTCAACACTCATTATAAAAAAAGAGTCGATTCTGTATAAAAACATCGAGGATGGATCCTTTATTAATCATATGGGTATGAATCTGTCTGCCCTCTGCAAATTTTCTCGCTTCAATGCGGAACTGCAAGAGACATAGAATTGTTAGTTTATGGGAATCCATCCAAAACTTGGTCCAATCGTCCCTCCTGGCATATTTCACTGATGTCCACACCATAAGATTGATTTTCGTTTTCTGTCGCGGGGCAATCAACATTGCACATGGCAAACCCAAACATATGTGTTTTGAAGTACGATTTCTTTAGTATGTTTATGGGATAAAACAAAGGTCTGATATCTGAGGTTTAGATCACTATTCATTTTCTTTCTCTGTGCTAAAAATTGCAAATCAAACCAAAAAGCTGAATGCAACAATTCATAAAAGTGCAGAATAGTAAAAACGTTAATCCACAAAAACGCAAAACAGGAAAAAATTTCAAACTTAAACTACATGATCCACACAAATAGAGATGAATTTGGGAAAAATAAAACATGGGTTTTTTCGACAATAGAGTCAGTTAGATAACCCGTAAATCGTTTTAAGGAATCTGAAGTAGTTTGGGAGATCTCCTCAGTTCTTTGAAGCCCAGTTTTGTAGACTGCGAGAGAAAAAAACAGAATCTGAATTAATGAACTGATAGTTTGATTTAATTTGGTTGTCTGGGGAAGGGAATTCCAATTTGGGAACCTAGTATATGCTAGCATTCAATCCATGTGGCGTCTAAGAACCCAATTCAATTCATGCAATCTCTGTTTTGAACTCCATGACTCGTACTCAACCAGACTTCTGCACTTAACATCTGTCAAACGATTAAATTCACGACATAACCTATTTGCATACGACTCTCAGACCCTGATTAGTTGTTCACTACATAGAGTTTTTTTCCCATTTTCATATCTTCACAGCCTCTACATACACAATCGCTCCGTTTTCATACTACCTACATATAACAGTCACCCTGTTTTCACACAGTCTATGCATATAATTACTCTATTTTCACATATTCTTTCCATACGAGTTTTCTCGCTTCAAAAATCCATCTTCATTTCGTACTCAGTTTTTTTTCCAGTTCCATACCCATTATTGTTCTCCATGGTATTCTTCATTTCCTGTTCATACAACCGTTTTGCTTCTACATAACCATTTTATTTTCATATATCCATCTTCTACATTGGTGTTTACGATGTAAAAAAAGACAGAATGGGTCTCATTGTGAGGACAGAGCCCGAAGGAGTCATCAAAGTTGTTGAAAATATCATACATTTCCATTACTCTGATATATTTTCATCACTAAAACTGTTTTGCTTCATATACCATTTACAAAGTTTTTTTATTTTTCAGGCAGACTGTGAAGAATATAAAAAAAAATATAGCAGATCATGAATAATTGGTCTTGTGCACCAGCTGTGATCTTAGGCTCTCTCTCCCTGGTACTTGGCTGCATAAAATCTCTTTTCCAACAAATTAAATCAGAAAACCAATGGTTGGCTGTCTTTTAACTGCGAAATTCAGACTTATTCTGCAGCTAACTGGCAATTCTGCAACGATTTTCATACTTCTATAGGTTATAGGTGTCAAGAGACGAAACGAACCACATGGGTAGCTGGGAAATGTCAGTACATGGATGGTGTCCTATCCATTTAATCCAAATAAATGAAAAGACCTCGGTCAAAGGAAAGTCTAGGTGTGTGTTATCACTAAGTCGCCACATGTCAAGAAAAGAAAAATAATTTTGAATCAATGAAATGAATAAGTTATTTGCTCACTTTTCTGAAGGTATTTATTAATTTTGGACTGATGATGAAAGATGAATGGTTAAATTTTTATTCAATATTTTTAGCTACAGAAATTGCGCACATTCCGCAGCTAAAGTCATTCTGCAACTGTTCTCCAATTCCGCAGCCGAAAAACGTCATTGTTCAAATTAGCCTAACATTCTCATACGAAATCAGATTTTGATGATTCAAGTATCATTGGAAAGATCTCAACAAGATCTACACAATGAGAAATCCATCATTAGAGTTTGAAATGGTAAATAATGAAATAGCTTGCTGATTAGAAGCAACATTCAACTTGAGGCACTCATTCCAAAGCAAGTATAAATTCTTTTGATTTTTCCTTTGAGAACTTGTTTTATTAATACAAATTATTAGTTTTGTGTGTCAATTTCATAACTATAGAGATTGATCATCTCTCTCCTTGGATAATCTTAAATTCCATTGCAGAAGAAGTATTAGTTTTTTTGCAGGTTCCAAGAGGAAGGACAAATGACTACAAGAGAATGGTGTCTCTCTAAGAGACCAATTTGTTTCATAAGAGGATGATCAACAACAAGGAGGAAATATGCTAATACAAAATCAGATCCAAACACTTGAAAAACTTTCAGATACTATTGTCTCCATCACATCCATACCTCATAATAAACCATTCACCTCATTTCACTTCATATTTTCCATTTACATTCACATACAGTTTCCATCTCTTTTTGTCCATTCATAACCCACAAATAAAAGAAAGAGGCTCATTCACATGCTTATTTCCCATTTCCATTTCTGCTCTCCATTGCCATATTCCATTTTCATCTTCCCTTTCCTGTCATTTTCATTCCGCAAATAAGCCCTGCTTCAATGAAAATTATTGAGTCCATAGTCCTTTGAGTCTAAGTTCCTTGTAAAGACATCTTGAGGCTTGCATGCCTTAATGTCAAGTTCTCATGTTGACAAACAATGGGAATACATTAATGTCCCTTGTTCATCAGATCTTCTAGGTGACTCGACATTGACAAAACTATTCGTACCTAGCAAGATGTGTTTGGACATCTTGACTCTCATTGTCATTGTCATCGATGGTGAGAGTTCTCATGTTGACTAGTGGCATCCATTAATGGCCATTAAGTCAACAATTTCTTGCTATGTTCGACATTAGAACATATTTTTACATAGTAGGAATTGTGCCAATGAGTTTTGAAGACATGAAGACTATTATTTTCAACATTTTAGAGCAGATTCAACAAGTTTTAGTAGAAGCAATAAAAAGTCATCTTAACTCTTTATCCATGACTCTTCTTGTTCAACCACTTGAAGAAGAATATGATCAGAATTTTGCAACCACCAGACATACAACTCATCCATTCCAAAGGGTAAGCTAAGGTACACCATTTCTAACTTTTGACCATAGAATTCCATAAAAAGCTAGAATGATAATTGTTGCAAAAACATTTCTCTTTCTCATTTCATAAAATTTCCCATACCATCAGTTGGGGGGGAATACATTCATCTTCATATCTTGCCATGTCCATATCATACTCAGGAGCTCATATACTTCCAACATATATTAACTATTATATTGTTATTATGAGCATACAATGGCTTTTCAAAAAAATGCTTAAAGGATAAATTGGATACAAACAAAATCATGGTTGTCACACAAGAACCAACCATCATGCAATCCAATAAAGATATACTTTGCAACAATAATCAAAATATCATTATGCAAAGTTTAAAGATCAAAATAGAATGCAAAAACAAAAAAAAATGGTTGTAACACAGGAACCAACCATGTTGCAATTCAAGTAAAACACTTTGCAGAAATATGAAGTTATCAAATGATATCATGCAAAGTTAAGCCAAAGCTCAAAGATCAAAAGAATTAATGTAATATATATTGTATGAGGACATGCAATAGCTTCAGTTGGGGGGTATGTTGGGTCTTGAAAATGTCATTCATTTCCATTACACTTTCACTATTATGTCCACTATATCATCTCCATTTCACTACTATGTCACCACATTCATCCCACTTCCATTATCATTGGGCCACATTTATGTTTTTCCAAATTTTATTAATTCTAAGCCTTTTTAAGTGAATTTGTGGTTAAAAATTGGAAAATAATGTGCATACGCTTATACCTAACAAGTGGGTTGATATTGTTGACATGTGTAGGTTAAAAGGAGGCTTCTAGAAGACCTTTATGTGGCACCCTAAGGCCAAATTCGAATTTGAGTGGAGAGAATCATGGGATCATGAGGATATGTGTCACATCTCCTAATTGTATTGAAACTTTAAGAAGACATATGTCTTATTAGTTCCTATTTTTATTAAGACTCTAGAGGTAGAGGGAGAGATTCATGGACTCTCATTAATGAGATGGCTTCTCATATTTTTGTATAAATATGAGGTCTCTCTCCTTCATTTGTTAGCTTAGAGTTTAGAGTTGGTAGCTTGGAGCTTGTAGTTCTTCTTTGATGACTTTGAAAAGCTTTGTTGTACTTTGTAATTTTGAAGAATTTGAATAAAGCTTTGATGTTCTCAACATGGAAGGAGATGTGAAGTAGATGTCATGGAGCAGATTATAATGTAAGGTAGAGTAGATTTTATTTTGTAGTTTTACTTTGATTTCATTCAGGTATGTCATTTCATTGTTTTCAAGTTTTCAAGTTTATATTTTCCATTCATGCAAGTTTAATTCATGCAGGTTTGTTCAACCGGTTGATTGTAGATTAGTTTTTCTTTACATGTTCTTGTATTTGCTTATTAGTTTTTGCTCGAGCTTTTTAATGTAATTTTTGCATCAAGTGGTGATTTGAGACTTGCTTCCTCTGCTGAATTTTAGTTTTCATTATAGTTGTTATGCTTTTATTTTAGTGAGATTTGTTTACTGCTTTTAGATAGCTTAGATATCAGTTCTTCATGCTATATGATGATATCTCTGGTGCCTGTAGCTTAACCCCGTTTTAGAAGTTAATTGGCGAGCTATTGTGATTATAGGTGAAGTAATTTGATTTTGCTTTCATTAGTCTGCAAGTAGATAGTTTAGATATCAGTTCTTCATGCTATATGATTATATCTCCGGTGCCTTTAGCTTAACCTAGTTTTAGAAGTTAATTGGCGAGCTATTGTGATTATAGGTGAAGTAATTTAATTTTTCTTTCATTAGTCTGCAAGTAGATAGTTTAGATATCAGTTCTTCATGCTATATGATGATATCTCTGGTGCCTTTAGCTTAACCCCGTTTTAGAAGTTAATTGGCAAGCTATTGTGATTATAGGTGAAGTAATTGATTTTGCTTATATTAGTATGCAATTTAGATGTCATTATTTTCATGCCATATGATGATATTTCCAGATTCTTTAGCTTAACCCCGTTTCAGAAGTTAATGGATGAAATATTGTGACTATGGGTGAAATCATTGACTAGTTTCCAATTTCTTTACTCTTTGGTTTTGAGTGCAACAAGTTATTAGATTTCAATTCTGCAATTAGGATGGACAACATAGATAGTAACCTCATTTTCAGTTTGGTTTATGTAGCTGCATGTTTATACTCTTATTCAAGTTCTGATTTTGTAGACAACACATTTTAAGATCTCTTTAGTTCAAAGTTTGGAAATTATCAGAAGAAGTATAAACCTTGTCTTCAACTCTACATCCACACTTGATCTTTAAAAGTAATTCTTAAAACTTTAAACTAGGATTTCTATTGCATTAGAAGACTTTAGGAGACCAATAAGAACAAAAACCCAAAACAACATAAACTATAAAATAATGAAGTAAGAAAAAAGGTTAACTAAGCACATATAGTGCACCACACTTCATCAGTTTACGATACCCGAATTGATAAGTTATGTAGAGCTATTTAAGACGTTAAATTGACTAGACAATGTAAAGGAGGTTTCCCCCTTGAAGAGGATAATTTTTAAGTCGTTGATCTATCTTTTCTTCTATTTTGTGAGTTGGTTGCATAATAGATGCTCAACACCCTTATCTAGCATCTTTCTTCATACATTGGAGAGGAAGTCTTGGATGGTTCGAGTTGGATGGTTTGGAGGAAGGTTTTGTTAGCACGTTTGGATTGGATCAAGTTGTAACTTCCTTACACTTGCTACTTACAGTTAATAAAGATACTCATGTCTTGTTTCCAAATTGCATTGTTCCTTTTATGAATTTTAATTTATGAGGCCTATGATGATTTATCATGTATATATGCTTGTACTTTGAATTCTGTGATCTCCTCCTATCTCCGTGACTAATTTGCAAATCTACACATCTTGGAGGTAGTAGAGGGTTTGGACCCTATGAGACCTACTTCAAATGTAGGACCTCTAGGTATGTTTTTAATCCCTACCTTTGTGAATTTGAGTGTTTGGCATGATTGGATGAGTTCTCTTTGTGTCCTTTTATTATGCTCTATGGGGGCTCTCAACCCTAGCCATTAGGAATTCTTCCCTACAATAATGTTAATCCAAGGCTCTATACACCCTCTAGGCTAACTACCAAAGCACCAACCCAATAGTTATACTGCTCCAGGGGTTTGAGGCACCCTCGAGGACACAAACTGATACAACTCTAGCTAAGGTTCCAGTGCAACAATCACGTTACTATAGGTCTCAAAACACCCTCCAAGCTAATTACCAAGGTGCCAACCCAAAATCATGTTATTCTAGGGCTGTAAACACCCTCCAGGCCATGGACCAATAAAAATCCTAGTTGGTCCAGAATCCAAGATTAGGGTTCACTCACTAGTTGCTGAGGACTGAATTCCAAAACCTTTTTTCTGATCAGAACACTCTTCATCATAATTATCATCATGGCATTTTTCTTGACCATGCATATATTTATATACTTTCCACTACATGGATTCCCTCTTCCATGTTGAAGATCCTGAAGTGACATGGGCCCTTGGTGTTCTCAACACCAACACACATTATCCAACATTGTTGCCCCTTGTCATTGTGGAGTTGTATGCCCCCATACCCTTACCATGGAGTGGGATCTATATAGTGACTATTTTATATTACTTTGTTATAAATATTTACATTAGTTACATCATATTGCAATGCTGCCACATTGGCCGCTTAGCCAAAACAAGCATATATGTTTGGGCATATTGGTCTTAAAACATATCCAATCATATCTACATGGACATGCAAGCCACATACCATAAGTGAGCTCATCATCCTAACCATTACATTTATCGGGTTCACGAGCCTATATCATTGTGGATATGTTCACATCGTCATAAATGGGTAGGGGTATTGCATGTTAGGATGATTTCTACAACTATGCATTAATAGTGTGAAAACGGGGATAGTGTCAATATGTAGGTGCTCAATATGGAGTTGACATTTGATCTTTTTAAAATAAAAGTAAAATATTATCTAAATAAAAAAACTAAAATAGACTCTAAATAGGAAAAAATAATGTAGTTTATAATAAAACACAAAAATGAATATGTGGTTTATATCGAAGAGATGTGGTAAAAATATTTCTCTCACACTCAACCATAAATTAATTATTTCATTGTCCAATTGAAATAGCATAATTTTATAGTAACTCTAGAGAGATAAAAAAACTAAAACTAAAAAGAGAAAACCTCATATTTTCACTTTTGAGTGTGAAACCAATGAATAATTCTTATTCTTTTAAAAAATATTTTACTAGGACACTTAAATAGACTATTTGAGTATCTATACTAATTAATTTATTTCAAAACCAATTTTATACATATGCATACAAGGAGAAGATGTATATTAAAAAAATAAATGTAAATAAATAAATAAAAATTGAGAAGGATATATATCTATTATATATATAATATATATATTTATATATATATATATATATATATATATATATATTATATATATATATATTAATATAATATATATATATAAACAAGAAAAATGTGTACGTATTATATAAAGTAATTGTAAAAGGTAAACAAGTATTTGTAAAACATTTAGTGTAGTCTCACTATTTTACATTGTCTCTATTTATGCATTCAAAAATGTAACTTAGGAAAAAAATGATTTGGATATTATAAGCACGGATCAAAGGGTAAATGACCAAATCTCTCCAATGCAATTTCTTTCTCAAGTTTTGTATTCTAAAAAAATTATCTCAATTTTTTTTTTATCCCTCTAGAAGCTTGAAGCTTGTTAGATCCATAATGAACATGGAAGACAGTTCACTTGGCATTTCATTTGTGACAAAGAGTGATGAATTGATTGTAATGATGAGTAATATATAGCAAAGGTTGGAACAAAATTAACCATTGAAGAATTTAGATGTAAAAACAATTTTTGCTTTATTATGGCATTGATGATGTAATATGCCTACAAAGTTTGGAATGAAATTGACAAATTTTAATTACTATATGACATGGAAGAAAGTATAATCAAAGAAGATGAGTTCTTGGCAAATATTAATTACTACATGACAGGGAAGAAAGTATAGTCAAAGAAGATGAGTTTCCAAATTATTTAGAAAGGGTTTAAAAGAGGGCCTATAATTGTTTGGAAATGTAAGATTTATATTTTAATAATATTAACTAAAGTAAATTTAATTATACAATTATTTAATTTTACATTAAATTATTTATTTATGATATTATTAATATTTATAATGTATTAAGTAATAAAAATAAAAATTATTATGTAATGTTGAAAGTTATAGATAAAATTTTGTGCTCTTTATTATCAAATTTCTTGTCCATATATACTGTTTAAAGCTTAATAATTTATTAGTATTTTATATTATTTATTTAAAGCTTAAATAATTTATTATTATTTTATATAATTGATGTTATAATGTAAATTGATATTATTTTCTATAAAATGTTTTAGATAAATGTGATAAAATATATTATATAGATAAGAAAATTGTTATTTATGATTAATGTTTTTGATGTTTTTATAGGATTTGAAGTCTTACTATCCTATATTATTAATTAATTTAATGTAGTTATTTTATAATGTAAATTGATATTACTTTTTACAAAATACCTTAAGTAAAAGTCTATAAATATCTTATATGAATCAGAAAACTCTTATTTATAACTAATTTTTTTAAAACTTTTAATGTAACCGTTTACTCAGAAACAATTTACTGAAGTGATCTTATAACGGAAAACAAAACAAAATTAAATCAATAATTTATTTGATTAGTTAGATAATCACACATGGATTATGGATATTATTGAGGAAACTAACTTTTAGAGTCAACTCCAATAAAATTTGGGTAAAGATATTCCCATGAGCAGATGGAAAGAACGTAAAGCCCAAGAGCGAGACATAGAATTAGAACGCTTAGGAGATGGAAACAACGTAAAGCACAAGAGCACACGATAGAATTAAAACGCTTAGGAGATAAGTTTCCGTATATAAAACGCACGCTGGGGAGATAATTAGTTTGGGGAGAAAATTAGTTTGGTGAGCTTAAGTCGATTGCAGAAGACTCAAATAGGAGGTATTATTCAACGGTCAGATTAGATTAGGGTAGTCAACGGTCATATTTTTCCTATTTTTCCATTTGTTTTCTTGTTAGGGTTAGTATAACAAGGTTAGTTCAACGTTAAGTAATTTGTTTTCATGTGAGGGTTAGTTCAACAGTCAGGGTTAGTCAACGGTAAATTTCTTTTAACCCTCTGTAATCGTGTTACATAAACAACATTGCCAGCGCTTCATTGGTTTTGTTTTTCTGCAAGCTTTGAAGCGATTCGCGACTTTTGAAGCAATCTCGACTGCAATCTCTATTACCAATCTTTGTTACCACTGCAATTTTTGTGTAATCCATCGATCCATCCATACACATATGGGAGGCAGGAGACGCAATTATTGTGAGAAGGGTGATATGGCCCAAGTCAGGAGCTCTGAAAGCCAACGTAAGTCTAGAATTTGCACTGTTTCAATTTCGGTGGCTCTCTGCATTTTGGTATTTGCTCTAATGCATGTGATGATAGCCGATTCTTGCAGCAATTGCAAAGATCACTACTATCACTACGGAGAACTGTTACAAACTATTTCAGTATTTCTTTCTGGATTAATTCAGTATTTCAGATATATTAGAGGATGTTTGAAGATTGATCCTTACCAAAGTGTGAGGAACATTATAAGCTCTCGATTTTTAGTTTCTTTGAAAGCTTTCTACACAGATCTCCTCGGTAGCATGATGGACGTTGTAGCAAAAGTTCCAAGATTCTGCAAACCATGGGTTATTGAGAAGTATCACAATGTAACGGCTGAAAAACATGGAAATACACATGTGGGAAAAATTGAAAATCCAACTCCAGGAGCTCTGCCGGTGGGCGGCCATAATAATTTTGTGATGGGTATTTTTGTTGCAATGCGAAAATACCAAAACCAAAAAAATAAAAACACAGAGCCAATGCTCTGTTTTTCTTCTACTCCAGGATCTTTTGTGCACAGGGAAGCTATTAAAATTTTTTTTTACTGAACAGAGTATTGCACCACCATAAAAGATTTCCACTCATTAAACAAAATTACTAATACACATTCATCCTCTTTGCTGAGAGGGATTTACCAAAAACAACATTCAACCAAAACTCTGTTTTCACCTGAGAATTTACTGAGACATATTCATCCTCTTTCACTCAGAGGGATTCACCAAAACATTACAAAAGAAATTACTTTGTCTCCTTTGAAATTTTACACCACTGTGTGTAAATATTTCATTTACATTCACTGCTGTGTGAAAACAAAAATTACAAGGAATTAAACATTTACCTTTTCACTGCTGTGTGAAACAATTCATGGTTTTCAAACAAAACTATCCACTGGTTTTCTTCATTCATTTCTCCTTCTACTCCTGCACTGCTGTGCAATTTTTTTTTACTTCTTACATTACAAACAAAATTACTCTGCTGCATAAAACCCCTTGGTCTTCGTTCGCTACTGCGAATCCCCTGCAATACAATATTTTCTCTGGTCTATATTCCGGTGCTGCGGACCCTCTGTTTTATTTTCACCGTGTGTTTTCACTTCACATTACAATTCCCCTGGTCTTTCATTGGCTGCTGCGAGCCCACACATTTTTTTTCTCCGTGTGCAATGCTCTCTTCACATTACAATCCCCGTGTGTGTTTTTTTTTACATGACACACAGTCAACGCTCTTTTAAAAAACATATACCAAAAAAAATAATAAACTTACATTATGATTTTACCTCCATACCTCGTATTAACACGCCGTATTGAAATCATTGAAAACTTTACCAAAAACATGTAATTGCATTAAAGTAGGGTATGGACGATTATGTTGCTCCATGCTGCATTAATTTATTAACAGGCCCGTATGTACTTTGATGACTTTAACCGGTGGAGACCTTTCCTGGCAATCGAACGGTGGAGGACATTCCTTTGAATCAGACGCATATCGGATGGGGTGAGTTGACTAACATTTATCGTCCGATAAATGTCAGGTGATGATGTCACGACAATCCACGTGGCTGCACCATATTGCGTCGAAGCCCTTCGTCGGAATGTTCCATCACCTGAGAGCTGGTCCGATAGGTTTCAGGCGGCCGGTTTCTATTTGCAGCTGTGGTTTCCCGCTGGGTGCTTTCCCGCGTGCGTTAACTGCTGTCCTGTGCACAGGGGAAATTACAAATTCCAACACTCCCCTTTAATTTCACCTGTTGGGCATTCATTCTTACCCAAGCACTTCCTGAACTCCTTGACATGCTGCTATTGCAAAAGAGTCTTCCTCTTAACAGAGGGATTCACCACTGTCTATGCTGAAAAGCATCTTCCTCTAAACTAGAGGGATTCTCCAAACACAACAAATCTTCCTCCTAACAGAGGGATTCACTAACACTGCTTCACATGCAGTTCCACAAGCAACAAAATAGTCTTCCTCTTAATAGAGGGATTAACCAGAAACTGTGCTTAAGAGCACCTTCCTCATGACAGAGGGATTCACCATAACAATGTGCTGAAGAACACCTTCCTCTTGACAGAGGGATTCAC
>APFE030342906.1:0-28434 GCA_000404065.3 Pinus taeda
ACTCTATAGGAATTATTATTATACCAATGATGAAAAAAAATTAAAATTGTTCCCTACCACACTAAAGGGAGAGAAACTAAGATGGTTTATGGGACTTAGTGGGGCTTCTATTGCCTCCTAGTATTAGATGAAGAAGACATTTTTATAAAAGTACTAGGATTACTGTCATTCCAAATATTAGAAGGGATACTTATTATGAATAACTCAAACACCAGATGAAAATTTGGAAGATTATGTTGAGCACCTTTAGTATAATTTACAGAGATCTCTTCATAGTGATCTAAACAATGAAATAATTAAAATATTTTTGATAAGAGGAATGTAATATGAATTCTTTGACATGTTAAATATTTTGGTGGAAGGAAATATATCTAAGGACCCTTATGATGAATTTTTCAAATTTGTTGAATAAGTTCAAAACGATCAACAAGAAACGAGACTATGCGACATGATGCTTCTACCAACATTTTAAAGTTAGCCAATACTAGAGAAACATGACTAGAAATTGGAAATCTGCTATTGAATTTGAAAACTTACATTATGAGATTATTGTCCTCTTAGCTTGATGTGTCATGAGAGAAGTATAAATAGATTGAAGTAGAAAATTATCTGGCTATATTCTACTGTCAGTGGAGGAAGAAACATCCTCTAAGGAAATTCCCCACTTAATAGCTACAATATATGTGAGCAGGATAATTCTAGAAAGCAATTCCCTAATTTCTTAGATTAAAAGAAATCTATAAGGAGCGAGGGGAAAATATTGAAGAATCATATTTTATTCGAACCAAGAAGCCCTGTAAGCCTCAACCATAATGTATGGTGCAAAATCCCTTCTCTTCTTGGTTTGGTATGTATGTTCCTTACCAAATTCCACAAAAAATGCAATATACAATAGCCGCATGGTAGCCCGCTAATCCCCCTCTGGTCCAATACCCTACACCCTAGCTGCAGTGGCCTTCTCCTTTAGGACTTCATACATAGTGAGGGATTGTTTTTCCTAACCAAAGGCATATTTAGATCCTAATGCAACAATAATAGTTACAATTTCCCTATAATATGCTTATGGGTGGTCCCCCATTATGTCCGAGATACCAATAAAACCTAACCTTAATCCCAATAATAAGGAAATGTAACAAGTTCAAATGTTAATTCTCTTTACATATTGTATCTCATATGTGGAACACAATGAAATATAATTACAATCAAGAAAAGGAAACTTAATTCAAGGATCTTTAGAAAAACAACATACTATAACAATTAATGTTACGACTAGTGTTGAAAAAATTGATGATACCCATGAATTTGTAACAATTAGTGCTACTACTAACATCACGGTAACAACCAGTGATATCTCTAATGTCACTATAACATCAAATATTACCTTGACTATGATACTTGTAATAACTGCTAGTAATGATACTTCTTTACATCCATGTTCTCCTAAAAGATTAACTAAAGTAAAAAACACTCCTAAGTATAAATCCAAAATTTTCAAGGAGTTGAAGAACTTGCATGTTTTGATTCCCTTACTTCAAGCAATATGACATGTTCCAATTTATGCTAAAGTAATTAGAGGATTATGGGTCATAAATCTAAGTAGGAAACCTTTGGATCTCTCTATTGTACATGTAATTGGAAAATTACCAAAATTGGTTTTATGGGATAATACACCTAATAAATATGAGTACTCTTCTAACCTACTAATTGTTGTTTATACTAGACTTACAACTCTTCCAAATATCTTGGTTGACATAAGAGTGACAATGAATATAATAACTAGGGAAATTGTAGAACTAATTGAGCTTGTCAACTTGAGCCCAACTCCCGCTATTTTTGAATTGGTAGATAGGTCTAAGATCGAACCTGAAGAAATATTGGACGATGCTATTATTTAGTAGATTATTGGTGGCATCTAGTATATTGTAGTGTTACAGCCTAAAACATGCCTAGGGGGGCATACTCTAATTTTAGGCAAGCCATGTTTGGTCATAATAGATGATTTTATTGTATGTAAATCTAGGTTTTTTTCCATCACTGATGGTAACACTAGCAAATATATTCTTCTTTACCCTCTAGCTAAACCAAGTTTGGAATGTCAGAATCCTTTATGTTCTTAGTTTGAAGCAAAGGAAGCTAATACACCTCCATTGTTCACTATAGGAAAAATGTTACATTTTAAGAATGAGACTAAGGATGATATTATTAATTGCTTGTTAATGACCCTTCTATTTTTACACCATCAACATATTATCTATTAAGTGTTTTGATAGACACATCTAGTGAGGAAGAGACTCTTGAAGATCCTGTATAGAGTAAATATTTATGACACCTAGCCTTAAGGGATTTCAAGTGGAGAAAGTGCCTATGAATACTTTAAATACTAACCCTAATTTATCTTCTGCATAAAAACAGAGATTGATGCAATTATTGAGAAATAATAAAAAATACCATGTGTGGAATTATAAGGACATGAAGGGTATTCATACTACTTTTTTCATTCATCATATTTATCTAAAGAAAGGATCTCATCTTGTCTAGCATCCTCAACACGGAATGAATCGAGCCTTGAAAAGTGTTGTTAAGGAAAATTTTCAAAAGTTCTTCAAGAAACTTTTTATCTTTCCAATTTCTAACAATCGATGGATATGTCCACCTCTTATTTTCCCTAAGAAAAATGGGAAGTGAAGAGTCTATTGTAGGGAGCGAAACAAAGCCACTGAAAGGGACCATTTTCCATTACCCTTTATTAATCAGGTCTTATATATTCTCTCTGCTAAAAAATATTTCTCTTTCCTCGATGGATTTAATGGCTATAATCAAATTAAAATTACTCTTAAGGACCAAGAAACAACTACCTTCACTTTTTCCTAGGGTACATTTTCGTAAAGGTCATACTTATTGGATTTTGTAATTCACATGCAACCTTCCAATGTTTAGTGTTAATTTTTTGTTTATGATATGGTCAACAACTATCAAGAAATATTTACGAATGAATTTTCACCCTATGGGGATGAGTTTTAAGAAGCCTTCAATAACCTTGAAAATGTACTTGATAATTGTATACAAACTCACCTTAGTCCCATTATTGATAAGTGTCACATGATGATGTTTGAAGGTATTATTCTAGGTTATTATATCTCTATTGCAAGCATACAAGTGGATCCACAAATGTTGAGGTAATTCTAAGAATTCCCATTCCTCAGATGTAGAAGGAGGTATGTAGCTTTTTTGGGCAAGTAGATTATTACAAACAATTTATAGAAAAAAATTCCAAGATTGCATTCCCATTTTTTTCCCTATTAACAAAGGATAGATATTTTTTTTGGACTGAAAATGTAACAACACCTTTGCATGGTTAAAATCATGTGTAATAGTAGCTCCTATTTTGCAAGGACCCAACTCGAGTCTGTCATTCCACATTTCTATTAATTCTTCTTATACAATTGTTAGGGTTGTGTGGGAAAATGGGAGGAAAAAAGAAATTATTCCATCTATTATATCAACAAGAACTTGATCGCTACAAAGGTAAATTATACTATCATAGAAAAATGGTTTTTTGTTGTTATTTATGTTATCAACATATTTAGTCATTACATTATTGGTTACCAAACATTTGTGCATATTAACCACTTTGCTAGTTTATTTTTAATGAGTAATCCAATTGATAATTCTAGGTTTACTAGGTCATTACTGTCACTCTAGGAATTTGATATTACTATTGTAGATAAACCCAAGAAGGCTAATGTTGTTGCAAGTTTTCTTTCTAGAATGACTAATGTTATTGATGATATGGATATTGAACACTCTTTCCAAGATGAGCATATCTTTTCAAAATCCACGTATTCCACTTTGTATGCAGTCATTTCCAAATTCCTTCTTATGAGAAAGCTTCCCTGTCACCTTTCTCCAAGAGAGAAGAGAAAAATTGTTCAAAAATGTCTAGTATTTGTGGTGGATGGCTACCTCTTCCAAACCTTTTTTGATCAAAGAATTAGATGGTGTGTGAGCATGAGATTCATGATATTCCCAAGAATTTTCATGATGGGCCTTGTGGATGACATTTTGCAGATAGGATAATAGGTCATAAGCTTCTTCACCATGAGAATTTTGAGCTACCACTTGACCTCCATTTAAGATATAACTGCCTCTGACCATCAATGATGTAATTGTAGAATTGAATCTTCTTGACTGCATGAAAATCTCAATAATAAATTTCTCTTGAACTTACTTCCATCTATGAAAGTACAATAAATTACAATTTAAATAGTTATATAGGTAGGTAGCCTAGATATTGAGCATATCCAAAAATCCATTATACAACTAATCTTCCTTCAGTTACACACTTGCATACATAGATAACATGTTATTGTTGATATTGAAGTACCAAATAACAACAAGATTCATGAGGTTCTAATAGATTCACATAAATAAATCAACAATATGTTCTCTCAGCTCTGAACAACAACATCAAGCACTACTAGCTTGAACTATGCCACTCTATTCATTAATTGGTTATGCACCTTTTCCATTTGACACAAATGGATATTACCAAAATAAATAACAAATAACAAAACCATTTGTAGTTTTTTGTTGCTCCATATTTACACTTATTACTGAAAATGGGAAGCTCATAAGAATAAAAAAAATCATAGCATGGCTTCACATATTTTAAGGAATGATTAATAGATTTTTTAGAGGAATAATTGATAAAGACAAAACAAGAATCCTCTAATTACATCTGACGAAGTGAAAGTAATCATCATAACTCAAAATGGTATGGGAAATGTGCACATACCAAGAGGGAATTATGGATTCCAATTATCAAGTTAGTAAAAAAGATCTTACATAGTGATACCATGGGATCATTTCCAACCTTAGTGGCAAGCATTGAGAATGGGGACATAATGAAATCAATATTTACTTTCACTTAATTCCAATTTGACTTCTCTGTAATTACCTGCAAGGGTACATACCATTTGTGGTATCAAAAGTATACACAATTAAGTAAAGTGGTAATCTTTGATGCAAAGATGTTTGATCCAGTTATCATCCATAGGACCCAACCAAATGAATTTGATGTTTCCAAAGAATAAGAGGTTTAGATTCAATATCCAAAAAAATAAGATTCAAAGATTCAATTCCATTATAGAAAAATAGTGGCTAAATCAAGCACATTTTCCAACTCAATTTTTTTATTAATGTGGTGATGATGACACATTCATTCATTTTTTCTTATGCCTCCCTCTCCATATTCATCTTTGGAAATTCTCTTGTGGACACAACAAACAACAACTACATGACCATGCTTGTCAACGTCAACACGTCATACAATGTCATTGACTTCACCAATCTCTTTCCCACTAGTAGGTTTTGTAATGGTAGAATTCAAAGACACCATGAGCTAAGTCAGCAATGGAATTCACATGATTAGATGTTCCCGTTCCAAAATCCAAGAAAGCATTCCATAGTGATGAAAGCACCAAGGAATGTGTTCGTGTCTCCTTATCTTAGCCTCCATTTCACAGGGTAAGTACAACATTGTTAGCCAATTGAGGTAGACAATCTGACCATCAAAATTGTGTTGAACTAATTAGGCAAAATAAATTTGTAATTAGTATATTTCAAACAAAAATCATTGGAAACCTTGGGTCCTAACTTAGTTCACTGCCAAATTAATATCAAAAGGGATATGATCCACAAAATTGATAAAAGAAGGTGAAGGTAGAGATTAATCAAGAACCTTGGGTACAAAATTTGTTTGACAACAATTGAAATTTTTTTGCATAGAGCCTAAAACATTGTCCTTACAATATTCTCCACAACACCTCCTTCACACCAACACAAGAAACAAATACCAGTTTGGAAAAAAAAATTACATAACAAAAATATTCTCACACTTGTATATATTCCTTGACCCTTCGTTATGAGATTTATTCCCAGAACAACATTGATACCAAGAAGGAAATCATAATTTCTCACACACATAAAATTGTTTTTTCTATTACATTTCACACGAATATACATAACACTAATATAGTGCATATGAGATTTAATAGATTCTAAGCTAGGAGATTGTTTGTTGAGAAAATATCTTAACAACCCAATCCAACCATCAAATCAAATCAACTTGTATACTGTTGTAAGTGTTAGTTCTAAGTTAACTTCCCACAAGTGACATCACAAACATTAGCTATATATATATATAATATATATATAATATATACTATTATATATATATATATATAATATATATATATATATATATATATATATATATATATATTTTCATATGGAATATATATACATTTTACTTGTCAATATATATACATATATATATATATTATATATATAATATATATATATATATATATATATATTATATATATTTATAGGACAATTATATATATTCCTCATATGAAATATATAACATTGTACTTGTGTTTGTATGTGTGTGTGATCCAAATACAAAATAAAAGAGTTGCAAAAAAGTTATATATATTTTGAATTGCTTGGACATTGTCCTAGCTACATATTTTTCAATTGTTTATATACTATCCTAATTATATTTTAAATTGGACCAAAGAAAAACTATATAGAAACCAAATATTGTGCACATACTTTCAATAAAACATAGCCAAATTTTGACAAACTATAAACAGTTTTTAATTTAAACTGAAGGATTATCAACACTATTCCTTAAGTTATCTAAATCAAATACTATCAAATTGAATTTTGGAATACTTCTAAAAACAAATAATTAAATAATCTAATATATCAAACCTTTCAATATTACAATATATTTAAAATTTGACACATATAAATTTGATGGAGAAGAACAAATTAAATTACTTAATACTATATTTCGGATATTTAGACATATTTAAGATATTTAAAATTGTTAAAAAACCTTCTAGTCAATAATTTATACAACATTCATATCTAGGTTTAATGACAAATATAGATGAAGAAAAAATCTTTGTCACTTTCTAGCATCGAACATCTAGGAAGACATTTCCATATATTCTCCCCTAAACTATAAACAAGAACCTTGATACCACAACT
This sequence comes from Pinus taeda, assembly GCA_000404065.3. NCBI lineage: Eukaryota > Viridiplantae > Streptophyta > Pinopsida > Pinales > Pinaceae > Pinus > Pinus taeda. Next base: position 7,063 of record APFE030342906.1, read on the forward strand.
ACTCCCATATTTGATGTAAACCAGATTGTTGATTCCTTCAAAATCAAATGTTAGGACTCCATACTTGAAGAAAAAATATTTTTCCCTAAAATATTGCACAATATATTGTGGCATTCTTGCAATCTCTCTCATCGCTCTAACCACTTAGCATCCTACATCTAGTTTGGACTTGTCAAACTTGGATATAATAATATTAGTTGAATTGAATATATATGAAGCTAAAAGAACTCTTAGCATCCTACATCTAGTTTGGACTTGTCAAACTTGGATATAATAATATCAGTTGAATTGAATATATATGAAGCTAAAAGAACTCATGAACGACAACTGAATAGAACATTGTCCCTTCTCTCATACTCTAATGAGAATGACATGTAACAATGCATCTTGTTTTGAAATTTGAATGCCACAATGTCCCCCTAAAATAAATTTACTCTCCAGCCTTCAATACAGGAAATCCTCACACATGATTGAAAATGGTCTAAATCTCTGTGGCAGGTGTCTCACTGTAATCCATGACTTTAGACTCAAATCCTAAACTTCTGCTCTACGTCTTCCCCCCTCATCCATCCCATGAATTGAACCATACCATTCAACGAAAGGAGGTCATTCTATTCTTTAAATATGTCACAATATACACATGAGCTTTCCTGTGGAAACCATGCACAATTATCCTATAGATTGTTAGGAAATTAAGACCACCATATTGAGCACGGTCACAAATATCTCCTTTCTATTTTGTGAGAAAATAAAATTTCCACTTTTAATAGTCCCAAAATTTTCATCTTGAATCGATGAAGCTTGCAACTAGGATTTACACTTTGCACAAGAAATCTACAAACATAGAGATATTTTTAAAGGAATATGTTTATGCTTTATGATCTTCATAGTCAACCCTTCTCTTTAAGAGGGGAGGTGGAATCGTCCCATCAACCTATTTAATTTTTCCTCAAACCTCATGCTATTACACAAGTCAATTTTGTTGTTTTCCTACCTAGCACTGATGAAGATATCCTTGGTAATTATGGCTATCTCGATGCAGAAGAGGGAGAAGTGTTATGAATATGTAGTTGGTAACTTAACACTTTTATCTTGGAAGTTTGGGAGATTATAGAAGTGGCCATGTGCTCTTCAATCACACATCTCTCCTCTAGTTTTGGAAAGTTATTGCTTCTCTAGTTATCTTTTCAAAAGCCAGTCTCCTTAGTGCTCTTAAACTACAATGTTGATTTTTGTAATCAAGTGGTGGACTCTATATTGGTCAGTGTGTGGTTTAGTGATATCAAAAGCTAATTACGTCAGTTTCTTCTTACAAATGATCAATCGGCATCCCCTTTCTGCTCTACCTGGGTGGTTCTCTCTCTAGTTCTAAAGGTACAATTGAGGAGTCCATCTCAATAACCTTAAAACTCAATAACCTTAAAAAATATATACATATTTTAGGAATTTTTGGTCTTAGTAAAATTTAATTAAATAAAAAATATGTATAAATTATAATCATAAATAATTTTCATAATTTTTAAATTTTTAAATCAATTTTTCACAATCTTAGTTACATTTTCATCTAAATATATCCTTCATACGAATACTTAAATTACAAAAATCTATATTTAATATTTGATAGTTTATATCCTTCATACAGATCTCGGCGTTCTTCGCAGATCTCTTCATATAACCGTCTCTTCGCAGATCTCTTCGCGGGATCATCTTCTGCAGTCTTCGGAATTCTTCTGCGGTCTTCACCTGCAGATCTCGGCGTTCTTTGATTCTTACTATCTCTTCACAGATCTATTCGCAGATCTCGGCGTTCTTTGATTCTTACTATCTCTTCGCAGATCTCGGCGTTCTTTGATTCTTACTATCTCTTCGCAGATCTCTTCGCAGTTCTCTTCAGATCTCCAGTCAAAGACATTTAACTTCTGCGGTCAAAGACATTTCCAGAATTACATATTATCGAGTTATCCCCAGCTCTGCGGTCTTCTCTTCAGATCTCTTCGCAGATCTCTTCTGGGTATTCGCAGATCTCCTCTGGGTATTCGCAGTATTCACGAAATAACTCAGGATACCGGGATGGGGGTGTTATTTTGATCTCGTCTGGATCTCTTCACAGATAGTATTCCGTCTCTTTAGATCTCTTCGCAGATCTCTTTTGGCTTTCGATTTGCATAAAATATGGCTCCGAGCTTCGCAAAAATAACTGGTGGTTCATCCGTCTCTGGAGGGCAATCTCCTGCCCATATCGTGAGTGAAGCCCCAACTCCCACTATCCAAGTGGCCCAGGACTCACTCGATGAAGCTTTGAAGTTCTCCGAAAGTGCCCTAATTTGCCGGTTCAATGGTTTTTGGCCGTGGCTGATAGAACTCCACAATTGGATCTCGGAGGTATGGAAGCCTATCATTTCTGATGAAATTAATATCTACCCCTGTGCTAGAGGTTTCTTTATAGTAGATTTTGAAAATCCTGAAAGCAGACAATGTATTCTAGATTCCGGCCCTTGGTTTTGGGAAAAATCAGGCCTATTCATGAAACCATGGAACCCATCATTCGATCCCTCTACAGCAGTGATAACCTCAGCACCAGTTTGGGTGAGATTGCCAAGCCTACCCTTGCATCTCTGGAATCTCTCCTCGCTAAAAGCCATCGGAAATGCAATTGGGAAATTTTACTGCAGGTGCCCAGAAATAGAGGGATATGCCAGAACCACCTACGCACGCATCTGTGTGGAAATGGATTTCAGCACCGGATTCCCAGCTGAAATAAACCTAACAAGTAAAGACTATGTGTGGAACCAGAAGCTTGATTATGAAAGTGTCCTCTTCAGATGTCGTTCGTGCTTTGAGACGGGGCGTCTAGCCAAAAATTGCCCAAAAGCCTCTGAGAAAAATTTTGCTAGAAAAAACCACCACAGATCTACATGGTGGGAAGGAGCACAAAAAGAACACTACACTGTCATCAAAGAAGAATATTTTAGAGAAAACTATGAGTCACAAGAAATCAAGGAAGAAGGAAACAACTCTCAAAGCAAGCAAGGAGAAAGCCCGCCCCAACAAATCAACAGTTATGAGGATCTGAATACCGCAGAAAATAAATCTTCATTCAACAGCAAAGCAGATCTCCTAAACCAAACTTCTCCGACTATAGATCGCGAAGCTAAGACACCAATGTCCCAAGAACCAGAAGAGATGAAGGAGATGCAAGACAAAGGAAGTTGGAAGACCGTAGAGAAAAGAAAGAAAGCTACAACACCAATCTCGCCAAGAAAGACGAGAAGCCAGACAAGTAAAAATTAAGAAAATTGTAGGTCCGATAGACTAATTTGGTCTCAGTGGACGTTAACCACCATCATCATCATCATCATCACAAATACTTAGCTTACAAAAATCTATATTTAATACTGATAGTTTAGAAAATCTAATTGATGTAAAAATTTCATTAATAAAACTATTAACATTGGATATTGTTTTTTATAAATAAAATATGTTTATGAATCTTTAAGTTCTAAAGTTATATATTTAAAATTTCAATTTTTACAACAATTTTTTTTTACATTAACATCTTATTGTTTATTAAGTTTTAAAATAAAATATATTTTAAAAATATGAATTTAAAACTATGTACTTTAACATCTGAATTTTTATTTTTTCATATAATATTTCAATTTCTATCAAATTTTTCTCTTTCCATATTTTTAAAATCATTGATTTAAAATCGTTTTTCTATTTGTATTTTTTTACTATTGTGATTTGACTAGTTACGAGAAAGTTAATTATTGTATTATCTACACAATGCTAAATGATTTGTAATCTTTGAAAAATAAGGTTGGAAAAATATAAATATAGGCAAATAACTAGATTTTGGGACCTTTTAACATATTTTGAATTATTTTTTTTTCCAAATTTTTCATAAAATTATTAATTCATATTTCTTGAAGAAATTTAAAACCCCTAATCCAACAAAACAGCTGCACAACTGCTGAACTTATCACGATTACATCCACTGCGGCATTGGAGCCCGCACTCAGGATCTGCACAGTCGCCTCGACTCATCTTGCTGTGAAACCATTTTATTCACAGCTACCAGATAGGTTGCCCCGCCCATTTAATCACGATTTGCAGAAACCCACCGGCTCATCTCGCTGTTATGTCCTCTTACATTGGCTGAAGTTTACGCTAGCTTTTATTGACAGCTACCACATAGGTTGCCTGGCCCATTTAATCACGATCTGCAGAAACCCACCAGCTCATCACGCTGTTATGTCCTCTTACATTGCATGAAGTTTATGCCAGCTTTAATATTCAGTTGAACGCGTACTCTGAGACATAAATTTAATCAACGCTAAGCAGCCATGGACGCATCCCTCAATATAAGTGGCCCGATATGCGAGTTAACTGCTCTGATATGGGCATCATCAATGAATATGCGATTATCAGCGGATACGCGAGTTTACACTGGATATGTGAGGTCCCACAGGCGCATATGCGGATTACCGCTGCCAAGTATGCAAGTTAACTACCCAGGATACGCGAATTATCATTAACGGTTATACAGTTATCAGCGAATACGCGGGATTCCAATGGATACGCGAGATGTCAGCACTGGATATGCCATTTATATTCGATACGCTGATTATCACCACCGGATAGGTGGGTAATTACGCTGATAAGCGAGGTCACTACCTTTTATGCGAGTGCTTTTGGACGGATAGGAGAGAAAGCACCTCCGAATATGCGGTAATCTCATCGATAACCGAGCTATTACCTCAGTTACGCGAGCTCTGACACCCAATACACGAATTATCATGAACTGATACACGACATCTCACTGAGTACGCGAGTTATCAGGTGAGACGCGACCTATCGGAGAATACGCGAATTATCACAATATGATATGTGAATTATGTTAAAATACGCGAATTATCACGGCCATACATCGGTATCGTTAGCGTGATAGGCGAGTTATGTAGGGTTTTGAACATTAAATTAGATATAATTTGCTTTAATCTTTGGTTGAAAACGGGCGCACATACCACAAGATATAAATTTAAATAAGGGTAAGCAGCCATGGATGCATCTCTGTTGCGAACCTGAGCGTGAGCCACGGCCAAAAGCCGAGTCTGATCCTCCTGTCAATCGGTTTGATCTGTGTGCTTAAACAGAGTTTCATAAAAAGGCTCTGCCTTCCGCCTGGTCTGACTGGATGGCCTGTTATGAGCAGCCTTCCACTTCGATTGCAGGTTTCTGGCCAGCAATGTCGACGTTAGGGGGAGAGCGATTTCCAGGTAATGCCATTCGGCGCATGGTTCAGCTCATGCTTGCCACTTTAATTCAAATAATAAATATAATATTTATAAGGGATATAGCTTCAAAATAACCTATAATCTATAGATTAATTGATTTAAGTGGCTTTATGATCGTTGTTTATGCTTTAGATCAATAAGCAATTGAGACCAGCATGTTGAGCACACCTACGGATCTCCAGTTTCTCTTTTGTGAGAGAAAGAAATTTCCAGTTTTAATGATCTCAAAATTTTCATTTTAGGTTGAAGAAAGATCGGAATTTGGATTTACATTTTTCACACCAACGGGGTTATATTTGGAATTTCAAAATAGAACTATTATTTAAATTTGACAAGTTTCACATTTCTTTAACTCATTTTTACATTTCAAAGAATGTTTTTAGAAATTTTTAAATTGTATTTGACAAGCAAATCACCCCATAACAAAGAATTTGCTCATCAAATTCCATCCCTAGATCTATAGGTATATATTGCTTATAGTTTATACCGTATATGCTCCTTGTACACATCATTTTCACAAAGTGGCCGAACTCTTCTACACTTACCATTATTTTTTATTATAATAAATACAATATTTAATCCAATATATTTATTTTCAATAGTGTAGCATAAAAGTCAAGAAAATGGTTTTTAACTATGCGATTAGATTAAACTAATAATCAAAATCTAAATTTTAATATGGGAGCTATTAATAAATAATATTTGTTTTTATATTAAGATATGAAAATTGTTTTATATAATATACTGGAAATTGTGAGGAATAATAATAATAAATAAATAAATATATTGGCAGTGATAATGGCAATTTGTTTAATGCTTGAGTGGGTTTAATGGTCAAGAGCATGTGTTTTCTCCTAAGAGGTTACAAGTTTGAAGGGAGAGTGGGGTAGATTATATTTGTCTTCATAAACATTAGTGGTCAAATCTCTGCAGAAAGCATGGTCCATTGTCCCTTAACCATGAGGTCTGGTACATCAATTCGGTGTTTGGCTTGGTCGTGACCTTAAAATTGGGTTGTTATTATTATTAATAATAAGGAAATCGTTAGGGGCCACATGAGGGAGAAGAGTGTTATATGACATTGAAGAAGTAATAGCAACATATTCATGGAGCCTTGGATGCATGTCAAACATCCCAATCTAATATTGTGTCCTTCTTAAGGAGATTCAAGTTATCAAATAATGTCATGTCACCTATCTCAAGTGTTGTGAACTCTCTCCTTATTCAATACTTGCTAAGAGGATCTTCTCCAAAAGATAAGGCACACAATCTCATGAAATGAACTAAAAAAATACTTGAAGATATAAAATTCATATCATATTTCCATGTGCTTGGTGAGAATAATAAGGAGAATGAAGGGTGCAACCTAGAAATTAGTGACTTGATAATAAATGAACAAATCAAGTTCTCGCAAATCCCATAAGACTCAACAGTATGTATTTTAAAGAAGAAACAAATTTTATGAGTCATAACCGTAGGAGGGCATCTATTAAAGAAGAAATTAGAGGACCTAATGGCAACACAACCTTCACTCACGAGGATAATCATGCAATTAATAGAGAATATAACACCAAATCATCCCATTTGAGCTCACAAAGCACCTTAGAACCTATGGCAGGCAAAGAGTTTATACTAATTCAAGGCAAAGAGTTTATACTAATTCAAACCCATGCCTTGAGGCTCTATGACAAGTGGGTTGATGGTCTCACTATGAAGGGAGATGGGCATGGTGTAACCCATAGGTGTGGGATTAATGGAAAGATGACACCACCTCTCTTTGGACATGAGTGCAATGAATTAACGGGTAGTATGATGCAAGCCATAGGAATATATGGCAATGACCATCAAGTTTCCTTAGAATAGGGAGCTTTTGTAAGGAAACCAAATTGTTTTCCATTCAATTCAAGCTTGAATTGTAATAATTTTTTCTAATGTGATGCATTATTTGGTTCTAGGACATGGAAATTTTTTCTCAGTGGCTAGATACAAAGACCTAACATGATGAGGATGAATAAACCCTCTCTCAAAAAGACATCTCCTAAAACGATAATATTTTCTTGGTACCTTTTCCTCTACAAATTTAAATTCATTTAGGAAAAAAGAATAACAATATCATTCTTGTTTTGAGTTATATGTTCTTGGGCATAGGATATGGAATCCATCCTCTTGATCATGGAAGAGACCAAGTGCTTCTTATCCTATGTAAGCTTGCATGTAGAGATGTGGAAGAATTAGTGTCAAGGGAAGGTAAAAATCAATTTGCAGAGATGAATGACAAAGGCATTGGGTTGGGTGGAAAGTGTTACTATTTATGCTTAGCTTCAGTTATTAATTATGTCTTGCTTGGAGTGCAATTTCTGAATAATTTTAGGATCATAATTAGGGGAGGTGGTGGCTAATATCGATCACAAGCCTAGGGATAAAGGTAACTTTGATACTTATAGTTTGTATGTAGAGGGAACTTCGATACTTATGGTTTGTATGCAGAGGCACAATTAAAGGCTAGAGTGGAAATAGGAAGTGGAATCCTTTGAGTAACAAGGGAACAATGAATGATAAGTTAACAAAGATGATAAACTTGCTGATTGACAGATCATTCTCTTGAACTTGATTTTCTTAATTCGAACTTAAAATCCAATGACAATTTGGCTACTCCAACGTATCCCATGGGAAAGCAACAAAAGATCAATGCTTTTTTAATTAAGCATCATGACATTTTAAATGCATTGTGGAGGAAAAATGAGGACATGAAACAAGAAAAAAAATCATCTCAAGAGAGGGGTGAAAATCTTGGAGGATTGCCCTAGTACTCTTTATGCTCAGAATCCTCACTTGAATGAACCTGCTCGAAAGTGAGTAGGATCATCTGCATGAAAAACTAAGTATTTAAAGTGATCAATGAATTGTAATTTTTTTCGTTTGCGTGGCAAGTTTTGTAAGGTATATACTTACAAAACTCCCTTTTTTGGGGTACACCTTGAAGTATTTGTTGGAAATGTTATAATTTTGATAGATGAGATGGATAAGTAACCAATACTAAATGTATAGCCATGTATCTCCTAGTGAAAATGTTCTGAAACCCATGCACAATATAATACAAATACATATTCTCATTGTGTTCAAAAGAAAATAATATTAAACAAATCATTTGTACAAATATAATAACAAAAATTTATGTGAGAAGTGAACCTGAAGAATTTCATAGCTTCTAATTTGAATATAATACTATTAATAAAATATTAATTACATAACCTATTTATAAAGTAATAAAGCTTCTAAAATTTTAATTTAATTATCGATAATTATTAGGTGGATGGTAGGGATTTAATCTCCATGAAATATTCTAGAATATTAGTAATAGTACACATAAACAAATGGTTCATATTTATCTTCAAAGTAGTTATTCATTTTTTATTTTTTTAATTAAATTGATTAATTAAAAAAATATCATATGAATTAATGTAATATGAAGTGACCCATGGTTTTATTGAGCATGTGAGGCTATTGCAAAAAATCCTATTTAAATAACAAAAATATCCATGACAATAGGGTAAAGCTCCATGTTAAGAATCTTGTTCCCCACATATATATATATAAATAATATATATATATATATATATATATATTAAATATAGATATATATATATATATATATATATATATATATATATATATATATATACAACAAGACTTAAACACACACATATATAGGTGATATATTAATTAATTTTATTAATTAAAAATAATTTTTAAAATAAAATAGATATCATTTGATGGGTATTTATATTTTTTTAAAATTTTAAAAAACTTGTAATCACATGAAATAAGTGTTTTGATGTTTATTACAAATTGATACATATTAATATTCACTAGCCATTTAATTTATATGACTTTTCTAATATTTAATATTTAATATTTAATATTTTTTTTTTTGTAAGCTCGGGCGGGACTCTCCGATTTACATGTCCATTATGTACCCCTCTACGGGGAAGGGTAGCCCAAGATTTGAACCCAAGACTTCTGGTTCGGTGAGACTTCATTTCCACGGCCCTTGCCGCTTGAGCTACCCCATGTAGACTTAATATTTAAATTTTGATTAAGAAAAAGATATTATTTTTTCCTTCATATTTAATATAAATTATTTGAAATCTACCAATATGTATGTGTAAATTATTTTGTATAATAATAAAGATTTTTTAAATTTCAATTTACATTTTCATTAATTCCTAATTCATTTTACAATGTTTTGATTCTTTCCAAACTTCTATATAGGGTGCCACCAAATAGGCATGCATAAATGGCAAAAGTCCACACTTATTTTAAATATGGATACATCAATTTTGATATATAATATGTTTTAGAAACTTTTCCATAACTCTATATTCATCTATTTCTTTCGAAGTTTTATAACTCAATGCAATATATTTTAAGCCCTCCACATATTTATCTTATAATGCTTTATGTTTTTGCATAAACAATTAATTTTTCCAAAGTAATAGAAAATTAATGTTTAAGTTAAGATTGATACTTCAAACTATCAATTTTCAAACATTAACATTTGACCTCCAATCATATATAGGTTCTTAAGAGGAGGATAAGTTTTGGGGATTTTGACATTACAAGAGGAGGAAAACAACATAATGAGCCCCAAAAGAAGCTTTTATGGCTTATGCATAATAAGCAAGGTCCCAAATCACCATATAAGCCCTATCAACATGATATTTGTTCTTCAAGTGGAATGGTGTTTCTCTAAAGTGATTTGGATAGTAGGGTTAGGCCTTATGACATTATGTTTTGGTGTGGGAAGAAAATAACATCCTTAGATCATACAGGAAGGTTCTTGATGGTCCGTAATTTTTTTCAATAATGTTGTAGCCCTCAACGTATCAACTTCAATATGTCAACTTGGGGTTCATACAATTTGAAGAGGTGTCACACATTATATATACAATTTATACTTTTTCCTTTCTTTTAATACACACTAATCTATGATAGCTATTACTTTCTTGATCAAGTTAGAATGTGGTAATGATAACTAATAGTCACTTTAATCAATCTAGCCTAGCAAGATGTTAGGATTCATGAACCTAAGTGTAGGAATTGAAATTGTGAAATCAAAGTTCCAAGAATCAAAGGAAACAAAGTTTCGAAAATGAAAATGATGGAAATAAAAGATGCAAAAATACAAAATACACCAATGGAACTCAAGGAACTATACTATGTTGCAATAAAAATAATGTTATGTTATTGTTTCATAAAAGTGAAGAAATACATTAAGAAAAACTAAAAAAGATGATATGTGATACTATGAGCAATGATATTGCTAAGAAAAAATATTCAACTCCTCAATGTTCGCTTAACCATGGTACTTTGACTAATTGAGGTGCTTCATAAATAACCTACATGGAATCATAAAGAATAATTAAAAAATAGAGCTCTCATGTTTGATCGATAGGAAATTATTTACTTCTACAGGAATACCTATAACCATATAGGAAACTCTAGAAATGTCATAAGTGAGGTATTTGATAAAGGAAGAATGAAATAAGGTACATGAAACTAATTATAAATTATGGAAAATATTCCCATCACTCAAAAGCTAAGAAATGTTATCTTTAAGCATTTACAAGAACATTAAACTATACCAATACCACTGTATGACAATATGAAATAATAGCAGCTTAAGGAAATGTGTGGAAATAAGATACAAAAAGTATGAGACTCAGAAGGGTTCCAAGGTACCTACGGGTCGGCCCTTTCCAAGGTTCTCCCAAAGATTAAATGAATTCAACCAAAAAAACTCACAAAAATATCTGACTTTTGATTAATAAAAAATTGTCATGACTTGAATGAAAATTCCAAATCTTATAATTTTTTCGAGGAATAATATGATTATTTCTCAAAAAAATACCTCCTTAACTTAATCATCTTTCCCTTCTTATGGAAAATGTGATGGAGAAACATTCTCAATAGAATGACTAATTTTCCCTAAAAAATCCCTAGAATCATGGTAATTATTCCAAAAAATATTCTTGTGTAGCCACCATGTCACTAACTAATGATAGTTCTGAATTTTTTGCGATCCTGTAGATGTATATTATCAGCCAAGGGGATTGGTTCCCTATATTCATGGTGGGAGGTTATGGGGCTACTGAAGGATCTTGTTATCCTTCATAAACTTGTCCAAATTAGGATGTTAATTTTACCAGATGTGATAAGAGTCATTAGTATTGCTAAATATATTAAACGCACACTTCAACACAAGGAATGACATGTAAAATAGAAAAATGCATAATAATAAATGTCAGAAATACATGTATTCCTAAGATGTATAGGTTAAATATGGTTGTTTAGATGCACAATTCATGCACCCATCATACCCCCTACTTAAATGTTTTCCATTTCCCAGAAATTCACCTTTCAAATATTCTTGATCGTTGAGTTGTTGTTCCCATATCTCTTTAGCAACTTGTCTCAAAGTCCATGTTATACCTAAGCAGTTCTTCTAAAAAATAAAACATAGTTGCAACCCATACTTCCTTTCATTCTCTTGGTTCTTCTTCCAAATTCTTTTGTTTTATCATCCTTAGAAGGAAATGCATGTTGAATCTTAGTATAATCCATTGTATACCAATTCTTTTAGTTATAATCTTGTAGAATTGGATCTTATATAAGGCATTACATATGTTCTTGGGTGTGTATAGTTTCCTCAATTGTAAGATATATGTTATAGCCTACCATATTCTCTTCCATGCCTATATGGCTTCATCACCTAGTAGTCTAATCATGCCCTTGAAGTGGAGTATCACTGCCTTCTATTTATGTTTCCAAATTTGGAGTCCAACTTGTTACTCCTCCATGAGAATGTTGCGGGTTGTAATAAATATTGGGGGGTTAGTTAACTCTTATCTTATCCATAGTGGTTTGATAATCTCTTCCCTGAGTGTGCTATTCACCTCCTTAGCCCTTATCTCCTCTTTCCTTATCTAGGATGAAAGCTAGAAGTTGGACTCCCACCACATGGGCATTTGGATCCCATGATGGTGAGTTAGGAAGCACCATATCTTGTGAATAGAATTCACATACTATGGTTTTCTCTTCCATGCAACATTTTTGCAATATGACAATGAAGTCCTTGGGCTTATATAGTTGAAACCTTCATTTTGCTAAATAATAAATGTAACTAATCTTGCTTTTGCATTCATTTTCCTTGTGGAAAAGGATTTTATTTCACTCAATTTCGTTCATCACAAGGGGTGGAGGGGCAGGGGGGAAGGAATTTCTACTCCCAGAGAATGAATTTCTAGACCTAGAATTATAATAGTATCTAGATCTAAAATTTTCGTCTCTTTCAGCTTTTACCTTTTTACAATTAATGTCTTTATGTAAAAAATATGACATGAATAAAAATGTCGATAGAACTAATTTGGGTAATGGAAAGTTGAAAATTGATGAGCTTGAGCAGATTGATTATACCTTAGTTGTCTTGTTGTATGATTTAAATATCATTGTGGGGAAGTATTTTAATTTTAGCAGACTTTCTCAATTGTTGAGTGCTTCTCTAATTTGTCTTTCATTTATCTTCATCATATCTTCCTTATAATTCCTCGACATAGATTTAAACACATTCGAATATTGTGGAACTGATAATGGCCTTTCCTTTATAAGATTTTTTGTCTTGTAGTATTCAAGACCTACCTTGTTTGTTGGAGATCATTGACTACTCAGAATGTGTTATGTCCCTATATTACTAATGTATCCTATAGATTACTATTGTTGTACCCCATATAATCCCACTATTGTTATTGTTGTGCACTTAAATTATTATTTTTATGTAGGCCCTAATTATATTTTGACCATTTAGACTCCTATATACACCACGTAGATATCGTCATTTGAGTCATCCAATAGTTGTTCATTTATTTGATGTAAAATGAGATTTCAAATTTCCCCATCAAAGTGGCTTACTATCTATTCATTGATCTATCGTTTCTAATTTTAATGCATTATTTTGATCTTAATACATAACATTGAGTATCATAGCTCTTGATTCAAGGGTTTTTCTTCTTCAAACGAGTCAATGTGGCATCTTCGCTATAAATATTTCCTATGAATCTTCAAACCATGAAATTTTTATTATGTGGACGAAACATATTGAGGAAAATATGGTTAAAGTTTATATGGCTCCCATTATTTCTACAACTGAAAATGTTTACTCAAAGTTTGTTCCTTCTATTTGTTCATAACCCTTGTAGACCAATCTTGCTTTATTTCTTACAACTTGTCCTTCCTCATTTAGCTTATTCTTGAACACTCATTTTGTGCTAATAAAATTGTTATCCTTAGATATGGGAACAAGATCCCAAGTGCAATTACTCCCAATTTGGTCTAATTATTCATTCATTTATTTCACCCAAAACTTGCCTTCACTATCCTAACTTAGATTTTTGCACTCAATTTGTGGGAGTATAGAAATCTTGATAAATTTCGTTATAGTATGGACACTAAGCCTTTTATCACCAACTATTTGAAATTTTGGGTGTTGTCTTTGTACTCACATTGATGGGCTCTAGTTTCTTTGTGTTGTATATTCTTCTTCATCCTCTTCTTTAGCTTCCTCTTCTTCTTGATCTACATATCTAAGAGAATAGTCCTCCTCCTCATCTCACTTCTCATTTTATTTAGAATTGAATGTATGAGGTATTGTTTCATCAATTACAACATTGATCCAATCATCCACCCTTTTTTTCCTCTCGTTAAACCACTTGTAGCATTTTCTCTTGATTGAATATCAAAGGAATATACCCTCATATGCTTAGGAGTCAAACATTATAAGCTATTTGTCATTTCTATTGATATAGTGTTTACTCCAAAATACCTTAAACAATTTTACATATGTTAGTTGCCCTTTCTGTAGTTTATAATGGGTTTTATCACTGTTAGGCTTGAGCTATGATCTATTTTCTATGTAAACAACTACTTGATCTAGTTCTATCCTAAAGGTGTGTGCAACCTTCCCTTCATTGATAATTTCTTTGGCCATATCCTAAATCCTTTTTTTTTTTTCCTTTCAACCACCCCATTTTGTTGTGTTGTTTTTTCTACTAAGAAAAAACTCCTTATGTCATATTTTTCAGAGAAATATTCAAACTCTTCCGATATGATTTCTCCTCCCCCATCACATCTCAATCATTTAATCTTATGTTCATTCTCGTTCTCAACCTAAGCCTTGAATATTTTAAACTTGTTCACAATGTCCAAAGTTTCCATCAACAAGTAGTCTTGGTAAAATCATCAATAAAAAAAATAAAGTATCTTTATCCTCTTTGGATATTTCTTCTTATAGGACCACATATATCAATGTGAACCAGCTCTAGAGGTTTAAAAGGTGAGAACTCCTTTGTTTTGAACCATGTCCTTGTTTGTTTTCCAAATTGACAAGTGTTGCAATTGGACTATCACGCTTTGATAGTGTTGGTATGCCTCTAACTACCCTTAACTTAATAATATTGACTATAGTATTTAAAATTAGATGCCCCCAAGTTATGATCCATAGCCACACTTCATGTGTCTAGCTCAAGCCATAATTCACTATGTAATCATCAAATTGATACACATTGTTGTAAGTCCTAATTTCCATTCTTGCCTACTTTACATTTTATGTTTTTCATATGTCACAATCCTTAGAGTGAAAAGTCACATCAAATCCATTGTCACACATTTGACTTACACTTAGTAGGTTGCGCTTGATACCATCCACACATAAGACATTTTGTGCCTTGGTATTTTCATCCAGAATGACTATGTTGTTTCCATTAATTTGTGTCGGGCATTATTTCTGAATGTTATATTATCGTTGATTTTCTATTTTAGAAATAAGAACTTACTCTTGTCTCTCATCATATTCTATGAGCATCCACTTTCTACATACCATTCTCCTTCTTGGTCATGTATAGATAAAATAAGTCCACACTCCTTAGTTTTCTCAGTCTTCTATTTCCACTTCTTCATGTGTCTTGAAAGTACCAACTGCTTTGAGATATGTTGTTTAGAAGGAAACACAAACTTTCTTTTACATTCATTTTCCTTGTGGCCAATATTTTTACATTTGAAACACTCAATTTCATTCAATATGGGGGTGGATTTCTACTCCTAGAGAATGAATTTCTAGACCTATAATTCAAATAGTATCTAGATCTAAAATGATCATCTCTTTCAACTTTGACCTTTCTACAGCTAATGGATTTATGTCCAAAAATATGAAATAAGTAACAATGTCCATAGAAAAACTTTAGGTATGTGAAAGATGAGAATTTATGATCTTTAGCATATTGATTATTCCTTAGTTGTCTTGTTGGCATATTTACATATATGAGTGGGGAAGTATTTGAAAATTTAGAAGAATTACTCAATTATTGAGTGCTTCTCTAACTTGTCTTCCATTTATATTCATTGTCTCTTCCTTCTAATTCCTCTACATACCTTTGAATACATTTGGATGTTGTGGACCTGATACTAGTGTTTCCTTTACAAGGTTTTTGTGTCTGAGAGTATCCTAGAACTGCCTTGTTTGATGGAGATCTTTCATTGGTCATAATTTGTTAGGTCCCTATAATACTAGTGTGTCTCTTAGATTATTATTTTTGTACCCCATATAATATCACTATTTTCAGTGTTTGTTAATAGTTAATTGAAGTTAATTTTTCATTGTGGATTTCCTTTTCTATTTAAATATGTATTTCATTTCATTACTGCGTAAATTTAGATCATTTAATCTATAAAAGGTGTCCCTTTGAACTATCTCAAATGCTAATGTAGAGATATATTATATTCCATACTTCATTATATAACTAGCAAGTGTCGATATGCCCTAACGTTTTTGTATCGTATCAGACTATTGATGGCTCTTCTTGGTCATGATCTTAATTTACCCTATTTCCTCCATAAGAGTTTAGCCAAGATGGCTAAAAAATATCATTATGACAAAAATAACATACAAAGGTCACTCTTCTAACATTGACTTATATGCATTTTTGTTAAATTTCATTTTTCCAATGTCATCCAATAGTGGGAAAATTTTGTTGTACGAAATGGTTTTCTGGAAACCCTACATTCGAGTCAACATGGTGTTGCACCAAATACTACCTGATGCTCGTGATGATGGGGTGAATATTTATGAACATTCTGGCCTTGAACAATGATTGAATAATTCAACAATTTTGGGATGAAATCCCTAAACCTCCACTAGCTCGTGTCACCAAGAGTAGGGTAAATGGCACTTTTTTTCATCATAATGAACTAAAACCAAAATTTAATAAATAAATTGAAAATTGAAGAAGCTAGATACTAACCCTAATACAAAATCTGTATGTCAAGAAACAAATAGCCAATGTAAACAAAATCCCAAGTCTAATGTCAAGGTTAAGCAAAGAGAAAGAAAAATATCTGGGCTAAGGTGAAATGGGTGAGCATTTCCTTTAGCTAAAGAGATTTTCTTGATATGAAAATTAATATAGACTCTGCAACTAAAAATACCAAGCGTGAGACTTGAGGAAGCCTGAGTTTTTTAATAATAAAAATGATACACCTGAAATTGACAGCGATTCTAAAAAATTTGCTTCTAAATTTGTATATATATATATTGGCATTAATAGTTCATATTCATTGTACCATGATTAAATGGTTGAATTAATCAGCATATGAAAGAAAATGAAAGAGCCAGGGCTTCCTCTCGAGCCAAGGAAATAGATAGAGAAAAAAAATATTCTAGCTCAATAAACGAATTATAGATTTATGACATGCACATTGTAGTAAATATATCACAGGTCAAAGTCATATTTTCCCTATATTTTTGATGAATCTGAATGATTCTAAATAAATGTTTTTATTTTTATTATGTCCGAACTTTTGGAGATTTTAAGTCACGATGTTTTGACTTTATTTTCTAACTGTGTTGGTTGACACATTTCTCTCACCTTTAGCATAACAGATACCTATGAAGAGTCTTCAGCTATCACAAATACTGGAAAAGGCATTCCAATTAGTTGTCTTGCTGTTTTTTTTTGTTGAATTTTTTTTATTTGTTAGGATATGGTCAACAAGTCAAACAAACAATATTTATCATTTTTGTAAAAGAAAATTTTTGATTTGAGTTTATTTTTTTATATACAGATAGTAAAAATATCATTATATAAGGCCTTTTGATTTTGTAATTAAAAGGGTATCTGTAGTTGTTATCGAGGGAAAATCTTGAAAAGGAAATGTTTTAAATTATATTTGACTGCATAGATATTTTTGAATTACATTATGTTTATTAAGGCTTAGTTTTATTGACTATTTTTTTTTTAATTGTTCCATAGTATTTATTATCTATCATCTTATGCTTTCTATGTGATTTGATTTCTCGGGATACAATAGGTAGTAACTACGGTTTGTATGGTTTTATTCTCCAAATAGTTAACAAATCATCACATTTCTCAATAAATATAGTCTCCATTGACTTGTGTCCTGAGACTAATTACTAATTTAGGCACATATCTACATGAGGTTTATGTGGTTTTATCTCAGTCATTTAGAGCTTAGATTATGTTAATTTTATAATATGAATTGAATTAATTTTCTATAGTAATTTATGTGCTTATATGTTCATTCCGATTACTTTCTCAGTGATTTTGTTCATAAACAAGTAATTGGATGAATATCTCTTACATGAAATTGCTATAGTAACCCTCTACATCTCGATTAAGTAATAGAAGTAAATCGAATTAGTTAGTTTCTTTTGCATTTATTAATGATTTTAATCATTAGAATGTATTTTATTTCACATTAAGTATTGGCTTTGTTAGCTTTAATTTTAATTTATAATTTCATATGTAAATTAAAATTAGGATTTTTTTTTTCATCTTTCTAGAAATAATTACTTATTTATTCTTTTGTAGCCATTATATTTCTATTTTAGTCTTTACTCTAAAGTACCATACGTATTTGTACATATTTTGGTATTGCTAATCATCATTAATTATGTATATAATTTTTTTAATTAATATTATTTCCATACAATTAGTTTCATTTATTATATTTTTAGTTATTTTTCTATCATGGGGGACTTCACTAACAAACCAATATTATATCATTGGATAGAAGATTCAAAATGAATACTATTGGGGTTATGATAGGGGCCTAAAGGGTTTTAATATATGATATAATAATATATATATTATAAGGTATTGGTTATATGATTTTTTGGCCAAGCGAACGTAAAAATGTGATTTGATTGGAAGGATGTCAAGAACATCAGCCTGCACGTCACCAACAACGGGAAAGGGTGGGAACAATGCAACTTTCACGATTGATGAACCCCAAATCTTGTCATTTGGATTTTATTGAGTAATTTTGATGTAGTCCCTTTCCATTTGGAAGTCGATGAACCCTTACTCATTGGAATTTTCCTAGATAACCTATTTTCTTATAGCAAGATCAGCGATTCGAGTAGATTCATTTCTATCTATAGCCAGAAGTGACTTAATACACCCATGATATTGGATTTATGGAAAAAAAGAGAAATTTGGGGGAAAATTATTGATTGGTTCATTGGAGAGAAAATATTCAATTAGGTACATCTCCTCTCAATCTAGATTTCTAGATAATCCTACCTTTCCAAGATCTTCGCATGAGAAAGCTAATTTTTTTACTTTGTTGCAGAACCCATCTAGTGGATCCTTGCCTTCACATTGGTTTATGAAGGTTGGTCAATGATTATGCTCTCCTTTTTCTTCTATAATTATTTCATGACATGCCTTTTCACTGAAAGAAAGGGCACTAAGATCTCGCCAACAATAATGGATTTTTTTACATAGTATTTTGTATGCAGGGTAAGAAATACTTATTAATTTGAACGCTTGTTTTTAAGGAATTGAAGAATTCATCCAAGTGGAGTTATTTCAATATTTTTTAGCTCTATGGATGGTTTTCTCATGTTCTTGAAGTAAGGATATTGTATTCACCTTTTAGTCACTAAAGAATTTACAGCTAGCTAGGTGGTCTTTTTCTCGTTATTTCCCTTGTATGGTTGAGCACATCGACATGTGCCAAAATAGAAATATTGTTTCATACAAATTATATTTATATGGATATCATGCATAATATATTGTCAAGTTTCTTTCTATGCTTCCCAATTGCAACTTGATAGAAATTTTCATCCCATTTCCATGTGCCCAATTAATATTTGTTCTTGTTGCTTGGAGACTTTTATAAGTCTCATGTGAAATGTTAATCCAAAGGTTGCAAAAATGGTGTTTTGTTTTGAGAGATTCTACAGAAGTTGGAATTATATTTTTCAATTTTTTTTAAATAGGTGTAATTGAAAGTATTTATTTTTGTTGTTTGTAGCACTGCCTATTGCATTTCAATGACAATTAAGTTAATTTGTTTGTAAAATCTCATGAACACGTACTAAAGCTCTGATGGTGCATGTGAGAAAAAACGAAGGTATGTCTTCTCTGTTTCACTCATATTAGTTATGTTAGTCTAAATTTGTTTCAATCAATAGACAAGATACAAAAAATAAGGATACTTTATCATTGTTTGTGGCACTTAGTATCCTCTTGAGAAGCAGATGTAAAATAATCTTACAGGAGGCAGGTAATGAGATTTGGAAAATTACTAAGAGAAAAAATTATTTGTTCACAAATAGATATATAGACAAACACTAAAAATAAAAAATTACTTAATAAATTAGATTTTCATAAAATTTGGATATGAATATAGTTTGCTCAGTTTCATATTTAAAATGATTTTCATGCACATAACATATGTTAGTATTTAGAAGTGAACCTTAGCCTATCCAAGGATAGCTTGTCAGACTCATACCATGGAAATCATTTTAACGCATTTAACAAGTTTTGTTGTAAGAGAGATAGATAATATCCACTTCCAGGCAAATTTAAGGCACAAAGACACCATTATATGGGTTTACAATGGCTAATACTATGTGATTATTGTGATATGAATGACTCAAATCACAATTGTTAGTAGTTTCAACCTTGAGTATATTGGTATCAATCTCCAAGAACATGAGAGAATACCCTTAATAGGCCCAATGGAACATAAATCTTTACGTCATGAATCTCTTCGTGAGAAAATGGTATGGTTTTTCTAGGAACCACTAGACACTTAAGGATAATCTATCCACTTTTTTCAGGCTCATAGCCCAGGTCACTACCCAAAATTCAATGACACCTTTAGAATAGAAAGATGTCTAGGAAATGATGATGCAAATGAAAATACTTGAACAAGCCATTAACCTAACTCCTATTAGTCATGAAAAACATTTCGTTAAACATACCATAAATATGTAATCTACAAGTGTAAACAACATATTTAAGCATAGGGGTATCACACTTATTTGATAATCCCTATGAGGAATTGCTCCCTTATATCATTTGTTGCATTATGGTCTATTAGGTCATAGATACATTGTTCATTCATTTACAAGTAAAAACATGACAAGAGCCATACATAGCCACTATCATAAAACATATACATAACCAGTGTAATAGAAACAAACATACCAAGGAAATCATAGTCATATGATCCAAATATAAACCAATATAATACTTATAGAATTACAAGGAGAAATGACCTCATACTGATGATGCAAAATCCAAACCCCGGATGGGACTACAATGTTCCACTCGACTATAGAATGGCTGAACCAAATCTCTCTTTAGCCATTCACCCCCATGCCATATTCCAAGCATGAATGTGGGAGTAAAACCAAAAGAAACAACTAGGGCATCTCAAGGCTAAACCACCTCACCCTTATCAATAGAACCCAGACTTTACCATAATCTATCCTAGATCACTAGGTCAATACAATGAACATGTAATAACAAGCTTTACCATCATCTCCACTAGACGACTAGGCCAAACAAGCATGGAAGTCGTAGGATTTCTCCACCTACACTGTGAGGAATTTTCATGTCTCATAGTCTCTCTATTATGAAACCAACTCAAGAAAAGATAGAAAAGATAGATCAACACCTTAGAATTCAGCCTCTTCGAGGGGGTAACCTCC
>APFE030342909.1:0-77574 GCA_000404065.3 Pinus taeda
GCACATTTTCGCACATGTATTGTATATGTTGTAAGATTGATCTTTCACACTTGTAATGCATGTTTCTTTAACCTGTGTTCTACATCTAAACCATTTCATTTGTTTTATTGCTTAATCTATTAATGGAAATGTGTTGTATATGTCGTTAATGTTGTCCCGTCCATGACGACTACTCTATCAGACATTAAAGAGACCTTTCACATGAACCTTTTTGTAACAACTGTTGCACGCATTCGAATTGATCTGTGAGTGATGTACATGTTATCTAACCTTGTATGTTGTGATTGTCACATTCGAGTGGACTACTCCACCAGAAGTTGTGTATCTCCTTTTGTGTTGTGTTTCCTAGAAGAGTTGGGACTGATCCCTTTAAACCTGGAACTCATCTTCACCCTCTTCCCCTCATAGTGAAAGAACCATTGATACAAGTACACTTATACTCACCAGGCATGCGAACCTCACTTCCTAAACACAAATCAAACCACTCTCCTGTGTTGACAAGCAAGATTTGAGGAAAATCCTTAATACAATGGCAACTGAGCCATCACATCAAATGGACTCCCACACCAAATGGTGTGAGGTCTAGTTGGGACTTCATACGGGGGCAATCCACTGAATGTTGGTAGGTCCAACACCGTCAACATTTCTAGCGCTCGAAGGAGGGTTAGATGACAAGATGTGTCCTCTCATCCAGTTTTGAACCTTTACATATATTTCATGAAAACTTGCACTCTTGTCCCTCTGTGATGTTTTTTGAATCATGAAGATGTCTCCATCATGGGGGAGTTGTTCAGTCTCTTGTCCACTTACATGTATGATGGTCAAGTCAAAGTGGCCTAGCCTAAGTACTTATGTGACTTTCTTTCCATGCTTCATGACGAAGATGAGATTTTTTATGAATAGATTGGTTTGTTGCTTGCATACGCACTTCGTGAATCCCAGTTTCATAATTGATCATCTTACCTGCTGAAATCATGCACTCATTTGAACACATATGTCATCTCGTTGAAGAAACTTTCTATCATTTTGATCCCAACTATCTTGACCACAACCTATTACAACAATAGAAGGCTCCACATGAATCAGTTATTTATTTTTGGCAGCGCTTCCATGACTTAGAGTTTCAAGCTCTGAGGAGCTAGATCAAATTTTCCTATCTTTGGGACCCTTCGAGTATTTCCTTAAGAAATCATCCCATCCCAAGAAGAATCTTGAGATCAAGCCTCACTCAACATTCTTCACTGATGAAGATATGCAATCTAATGTTGATGTGGTCATTGTCTCGACTAACTGTCTGCCATCCCTTCATCCAACAACTCCACCACTGTCGAGTGATGCTGAGGATTATGCTCACTCACTTGTTCATATTTCACATCCTCCCAACATCACATCAATTAATTTTCATATAGATTTGGTTGTGAGTCCTTCGAGTTCTCATATGTATTATGTTATACAACCTCCATCTTCGCACCGAGGTGTTCCTTCAGATGACTTTATCTTGTGTTCGTCCATTCTATACTCTTCACTTGCTTTGAATGAGGAACAAGCCATTGACAGAGTTGGTGTTGCAAAACCAACATGCATTGTCATTCATGAAGAGTATGAGTGGGAGCTTGAGCAACAAAACTCGGCAAAGGATGACTCCCTCTAGTCCGAGCCCCCTCCATTCTTTCCTAACATCTATGGTCAACCTGTCATCCATGATTTCGCATGTGTGTCTTCATCCATGGATGCACCCACTATTCATCAGTCGCAGGACTTGCTAGATGTTGGACCATCATACAACAACAAAGAGGATAAATCATTCATTGAAAATACACTTGATATTTCATCTTTTCTTTCTGAAAATTCAGAGGGTGAACATCATTCCTTCTCATCTACCCCTTTGTGTGACTCATCAAACCATGAGGATGCCGACAAACATCCTAAATTTTCTGATCTTGGTTGTCATGATCTCTTCACCTCATCATCCGATCATAATGTTGATTCACTTGTTGTTAATCTGGCTAAGCCACTCGTCTAAGAAGATCCATCTGTCAACGAGGTTGAAACCCCATAGACTGTCGAGGTACTTCAACCCGAGCTGATGGTTATTTCAGGCCCTCTTTGTCTTGAGGCTGCTTTCAATTCTAATAAGGAAATTGTTCAAACACTCAAGGCTCATCATCACTCATCTGTATCCACTTAAGATCAATATAACACTCAGATTTTTCTTCCTCCACGTGAACTACACAATTCCATTGCTCATGCATTAGAGGAATCTTACAAAATAAGAACACTTGTGTGACACAAGTGGTCTACCTTTCTCATGTTTTCTTGCATATCATGGTCAAGGGAATGCATACACTCAACATTTTCATGTAGTGTAACACAACACCATGGCAAGTCCATATAGTGCATGACATGCGCTTTCACTCATTTTTGTGCTATGGATTCTTGTAAGTTTGGAGTGTGTCCATTTTCATTTTTGTATCCTTCACATTTGCTGGTTCACACAACTACGTTGCTCGTGGACCAAGCCTTCACCAACATGGGTCAACCAATGCATCGGTGACTACATTGGAAATATCACTTTACGTGATCAGACCCATGCACCATTAGCTTAGGACTAGGAGTAGTGTTTGCTTTCAACTTGCTTGCTTGCATGCTTGTTTGCTTTCTTGCTTTGCATGTTTGTTTGTTTGCTTCTTGTGTGTTTTTTATTAGTTTCTTTCGCTTTACTCTTCTTTCCTTTGTTTGTTTTCTCTTATTACTGTTTTTTTTTATCTTTATTTGATTTGGTATATTAATATTTTTTTTTTGGACATTTTTGCTTCCAGCTCTTTTCTGGATTATACATGAGTCTTTGGCTTAATTTGGGGAGTGTTGGACACTAATCCTTGGTTAGCTTGTGTCCGCCTTGTCTTTGGTTGATTAGACTTGGGCTGTGAATCCCACGGACCATATGTACTATCTGATATGGAATTTTTAGTCCAATGTGAGCCTGGTTTATCTTTCTATTGTTCCCGTTGTCCATCTCTGTTCTGTGTGTTTAAGCTCATCCAACTAGTAGAAATGGAGAGGGGAAAATCTAAATGAGAAAACCTATGTCAGAGGTCTTACATTCTTCTTTAAAGGAACAACCTCTTCTTCTCCTAATAAGTTGAGATCTGTCTTCCGCCCCAAAAATAAATCAGGGCCTGTGCATAGTTCTCTTGAAAAGTACAAAGGCGAAAGAAGACAAAGGCTCCCAGCACACAGAGGTGAAGCATACAACTCCACCGGGTATTGAATAGGATCACTGGCAGTAGAGCAACGTGTGTGTTCTTGTGTGACTCAGTTGAGGTACTTTCCAGTCCTGCTGGAAGTGGACCAACACCAGAGATGAAAAATTATGCTCTGAAAATCTTCAACTCATGAGCTAAACTACCCTTCTCGGATTTGAAACGTTTAGATCTAAGCCGAACTTTTGATTGTGTTTGATCAAGTGGCAAAGGGTGAATCATGTATGTCCAAGAGGTAAATGGGGAAGTTGAAGTAACCCACACAACGATTCAATACACCCTAAAATACCAAGGCCCTGTGCTAGAAATGGACCAAAACAAAGAAGCTAGAGTTTTACCAATGTGTCACCATGTGTTGTAGCGGCTACAACCTCCCTCCAAATTTCGGCCTGCACAAATTTTGGAGCCTTGCTTGAAGAGTTTCTCTTGATGACTACACACACTCGAGTTCACTCTGTGAGCTCATGTGAGTCTTTATATCTGCCTTGATTTTTCATTGCATTCAAGTATCTGCATGTTGATGTCTAAGTCATCCTCGCAACCATGTTCTAGTTATGCTCAAAGTCTTTGCTTCGTATGTGCCTGTTGTGTTTGCTATGAAAGAATTTGTTTCACTCACACACAGAGTCACATTCACTATCGTTCAAGCATCATCTCAATGATGAATGATTAATCACAAGTGTCGCATTTGTCACTTACACCATCGGTCAGTCATGTTGAATATGTGTGTTTGGATGGTTTGGATCGTGTCATCTTCAATTCATGTGAGTGTGTGTTCGTATGATCACTTATGCATCTTTCGATTGTTCACACACTTAATCATTTTTCTGAGGTTTTGACAAAAAAACTCCAATCTAACACCTATACCATCGCCTCGTCATTGACTCAATAGATTGTCAGCCAGAATAGTGTAGAAGCACCAAGCTAGCTTGTTCAAGTTGCATTGCTCGTAAGAATTGAAATCAACTCTCATGTTGGCAACCCAGGTAGTGGAACCCAGTGGTCACCCCAGACTGGCTCCCTTCAAAATTTGGGTAGAGGCCACTAACCTCACTCATTCAATTGACTGAGGAAATTGCGTAGACGGGCCGAAAAGACACCAAGTGCCCATCGCTATCTCCTTCAAAAAATTGTGTAGTTTTCCCAGTCAGTCATCTAGACAGTCGATTGGTTGTTCATCTTAGAAATTGTGTAGAATTCATGGAAAGGCCTTCCACTACCCATGAGTTATCTTAGCTCATAAATTGCACATAGATGATCAGAAGGTCGGCCACCCAGCCTCAGTGCATTTTCCTGCCAGCAGCTCCTAGCAGTAGATTTCCAATTCCCTCTGGGAATTGCGTAGTTTGTGCTTCCATTGACTGAGTAGGGATCTGATAGTTCCCTCTGGGAATTGTATAATTCTCACTACCAGTGATCCCAGTAGCCAACTGGTAGTTCCCTATGGGGATTGTGTAGTTATGGCTATTAGTGACCCCAGTAACAGAATCGCATTTCCCTCTGGAAATTGCACAGTTCTGGCTACCAGTCTCTCGGGCAGTTTTGCAAGAAAACTGTGCAATCCCTGCCAAGTGATCCATAATGCAACCCGACCCGCTCCTCTGTAAAATTGTGAAAATCTGGCTGTCCAGACCCCACTGTCTATTCGTTTCGAAAAATGCACAAAGCATGCCTGCTTGCCTTCCTACAGCCTAGGCTGTGCCTCCCAAAATTTGTGCAATTTTGCCTCCCAACAGAGCCAAACCTTGCAAACAGTCATTGTCGACTTAGATTGCCCAAGTCCATCACTAAGTCACTCTTGCATAGTTTTCATCAGCAGTTCCCAGAGCCAGCATCCCGCTTCACAGCCTTTCTATCTCTCCTGGTCACCTGCATCCGAAACGATCATGTGTCATGGTAGACTAGGAGGTTTTTGGATTTGATGTTATCTCGTCATTAGTGACTATAGGTATAGGTACACCAAAAAACATGGCAAGATGACGAATGGGATGAATGAAGGGAGAACATGTAGAAGGAGAAGTTCACCAACAGATGAACGAATGAAGCATGTGAAGCAAATGAACGCAATGAACATGCACCTTTGCGAATAGATGAGCTTGTCAAACCTTTGAGCATGCAAACAAGGAACAACATGCTGCAACTTCATCAAGTGAACTAAGAACCATCAAGGACTCTCCACACTTCACCATGAGGAGGTCAAGATATGGTACATCATAAACACATCCATCATGCAGCAACACTGTAGCTTGACATGCAATCCAGTAGCAATAATGTACCAACGTTGTCATGTCAAGTCATGTCAATTCATGTCATGAGTCATGTCACCCGCATCTCCACTATGGGCTATGTTGTCAACAAATGTGATGTAACATGGAAGTCCAAGAGACCCACTTGTGAAAAAAGAGTCATGTAAGTCAAAAAGTCATAGAAGTCGAACAGTCATGAGGGTAGTTGAATAGCCACAAGGGTCAGTTTCACCCTTGGCTATAAATGCCCTATGATTTGTACATAGAAGGCGTTTTCACCTTAGCTCCTCCCACATAGGCAAGAGAGTCTATAATATTTTCTTTGAGGAGTAAGTAGTGGCTCCAATGCCCACTGACGGAGTTAGTGATGTATGGTGTAACAATGTGTCTTGGGACTTCCGCTTAATTCATAAGCCTGTCAACAGGCTAGCACATTTTCACACATGTATTGTATTTGTTGTAATACTGATATTTCACACTTCTAATGCATGTTTGATCTAGGTGGATGTTGGTGGCCACCCACCTATCCCACTTGGACCCCGCAATTGTCTCTTTCAGCTTTTCAATTTCCTTATTTGTAGCACAATTTACTATTTTTAGTAGTTTTTCAGGTCCTGAACTTCCGGAGCCGTTTTAAGGCCCTAAACGACGTTTTTTGGGAAATCTGGGGGCAACATGGGTCCATGGACCGATGTTTCCCTTCCCAAAGTTGTAGTGTTTGGATAGATCTTTCTAACGAGCTATTGTACGTATCAAACGGAGATCGTATGCCAAAGTTACAACCCTAGGAAATTGATGTACCAATTTACCCAAACGGGGCCCACAATTTGGCGTTTTGGGATGTGAAGGGTTTTACATTGTTTCTCAATAATAAATAGGCCTTTGAACCTCATTGTAACACATTTTAGAGGCATGTAGCTGCCACATTTCTTCTTAGAGATAAGCTACCATCGCCCTAGCTGGTTTATTTCCATTTTTGTTTGTAAGCATATTTCAGTATTTTACATTAATGAAATGAAGTATTATTTCCGCTGCATCTCTGTGTTTATGGTTATCTTTATAATTTGTTGCGTTACTGTTTAAATCTGGATCAGTGTTATCAGAGCAGTTTTCTTTTTCTCTATTTTTATTTGCATGTCCACAATGAGGTCGGGATATAAGGAGTTAGGGCTTGAACTTGTTGAACCTTTGCGAGACCAACCTCGCAAATCCCGATGGCCTCCCATGGCAGATGAGAAGAAAGACGAGGGGGCAGGAGATCTGATCAAAATATTGCTCAAAGAAGCCCTCGAGTGACAAAGGAACGCCATGATGGATAGCTTTACACAGATCCTTCAGTGGCTACCCAGAGGCGACGCATCGTCTTCCAACAGCTACTCTGGAAATGCCACACCGTTTAAGGTACAAGTTAATTTTGAAATCCCCATCTTCGAGGGTCAAATAGATGCAGATGTTGTAGATAAATTGTTAAACCTGCTAGATGGGTATTTTTCTATTCATGAATTTTCGAGTCGGGAAAAGATTATTTTCGCTCTTCTCAAAGCAACCCCCCACATCAAGGACTGGTGGGAAGCCTACTGCGAGTAGAAGGATGAAAGTACTGGCTCACTATTTTCAGCTGCACCCACTTGGAATTCATTTCAGGATGCCGTCAAGGAGCAGTACTACCCTGTCAAAATCTATGAGGACAAATGCATCAAATGGACGACAGTGCAGCAAGGACGGGACTGAGATGTGCCAGAGTTCACAAACATTTTTCATACCCTTTGCACACAGTTGGGTATCAAAGATTCTAAGTTGCATCTGGTGCTCAAATACTGTGGCTGCTTACATAGATACATCAAGGAAGATATGGATTTCTTGAACATCTCCTCACTCGACACGACGTACCGATACATTGTCAAAATCGAGCAAAAGTTCAAACAGAAGAAGCGAGACTTTGGATCTACGAATCCAAAGACCAAAGGACAAAGGCAAGGCTAGGTGACCCAAGACAATCTGTCAAAGCCGCAAGAAAAGAGCAACACCACAAAGTTTAAGAAGGACATAGGAAAGTGGTGTGAGTTTCACAAGAGCCCCACTCACAACACAAGTGAGTGTCGGACCAAGCAGTTGCTGGTGGCCGAGTTGAAGGCTTCCGAATCAGATGAATGTTCCAACCCTGAACCAGAACCCTACAAGGGGAATGGCAAAGGGAAGTAGATCATTGATGCAAAAACTAGCACCAGTATTGCCACTGCCAAGATCCATAAGAATGAACCCGAAGATCCAAAGGAGGGGGAACGTCTTTTCAACTCATAGATGTGGGTGAAGGGTTCACTGTTGCAATTCATTATTGACAGTGGTAGCCAAAATAACCTTATTTCAGCAGAGGTCGTGAAGTGGTTGGGCCTACCGACTACACCACACCCATAGCCATACAGTATTGGGTGGCTTCATGAAGAATGAGATCTCAAAGTTTTCCAGCAGTGCCACCTTCCCTACAACATCAAGCCCTTCATAGACAAGGTATTGTGTGATGTTACACCTCTGGATGTTTGTGATGTACTATTAGGTCAGCCATACTTGTGGAGGCAACATGCTATGTATGAGTCAAGGCCTCGTGCTGTCATTATTTCTTTGAATAATTTATCATACAGGATATCAGAGGTAGCCCCACCTACTGCTACCTCTTTGATCACTACCAAGAAAGGCAACAAGGTGATCTCACAGAATAGGAAATTTATTTTCTGTCTGGTTCACTCCCAAAGTAAGGGGAAGATTGTCACCACATCCATGACTCCAGCGAAGGGTTCCTCCATGTAGCAGCAACAACAAAGGAATACGGTCATGACAGAACATAGGAACATCTTCTCCTCACCCACAAAGGTACCACACAAGCTTTAGGTGGGCAACAAAGTTTGGTTGCATCTGCAGAAATAACACCCTACAAGAGCCCATCAGAAGCTCTGACCATGCCGACATGGTCCTTACACCATTACTAAGGTTGTGGGAAATAATGCTTTGGAGCAAAACATTCCTCCATCCCTTTGCCTGCACCAAGTTTTCAATGTGTACCGCCCTCGACCACGCTTCTCACCATTACTGGACACATCTGAGGTTGCAGAACAACTCACCAGGGACCAAGTTTAGCAAATGGAGGAACTCAATGTAATGGGGACCATTGCTTCCTAAGGGGGGAGGAATGATCCAGGTGGATGTTGGTGGCCACCCATCTATCCCACTTGGACCCCCGCAATTGTCTCTTTCAGCTTTTCAGTTTCATTATTTGTAGCACAATTTACTATTTTTAGCAGTTTTTCGGGTCCTAAACTTCCGGAGCCATTTTGAGGCCCTAAACGACCTTTTTTGGGAAATTTGGGGGCAACATGGCTTTCCGATTGATGTTTTCCTTCCCAAAGTTGTATTTCTTGGATAGATCTTTCTAATGAGCTATTGTATGCGTTAAACGAATATCGTATGCCAAAGTTACAACCCTGGGAAATTGATGTACCAATTTACCCAAACGGGGCCCACAATTTGGCATTTCATCTTCTAGGGTTAAGTTTTGGGATGTGAAGGGTTTTACATTGTTTCTCAACAATAAATAGGCCTTCAAGCCTCATTGTAACATAGTTCAGAGGCATGTAGCTGCCACATCTCTTCTCAGAGATAAGCTACCATCGCCCTAGCTGATTTATTTACATTTCTGTTTGTAAGCATATCTCAGTATTTTACATTAATGAAATGAAGTATTATTTCCGCTACATCTCTGTGTTTATGGTTATCTCTGTAATTTGTTACATTCCTGTTTAAATTTGGATCAATGTTTCTTTAACCTGTGTTCTACATCTAAACTATTTCATTTGTCGTATTGGATAATCTATTAATGGAAATCTGTTGTATATGTCGTTAATGTTGTCTCGTCCGTGTTGAATTCTTTGTCGGACATTAGAGACACCTTTCACAAGAACCTTGTTGTAACAACTGTTGCACTCATTTGGATTGATCTGTGAGTGTTGTACATGTTATCTTACCTTGTATGTTGTGACTTCCGCATTTGAGTGGACTTCTCCACCAAAAGTTGTGTATGTCCTTTTGTGTTATGTGTTCCTAGTCACGTTGGGACTAATCCCTTTCAACCAGGAAGTCACCTTCACCCTCTTCCAATCACAGGGAAAGAACCATTGGCACAAGTACACTTACACTAACCAGGCACGCGAACCTCACTTCCCGAAGACAAAGCAGACCACTCCCTTGTGCTGACAAGCAAGAGTTGAGGCAAATCCTTAAGACAATGGCAACCGGGCCATCTTACCAAATGGGACTCCCAGACCAAACGGTGTGACGTCTAGTTGGGACTTCATACCAAGGTGATCCCTTGAATTTTGTCAAGCCCAACACAGTAAATAGTTCCTTCCATACTCGATGGACAATATTTGCAAAATATTTATGTGCTAGCCATGTTTTGTTGAATTTGAAGGGGGAAGCCTTATGGGAAGATTCCCCTTCCCAAGTGAGTATAATTGAGAGGTGATCTGAGGCAAAAGAAGGAATGAACAAAGATTTAAGATCCACCAGACCCACAATGAGGTGTTATTTCACCAAAAACTTGTTCAGATGCTTTAAAATGCATTCAATCCCCGACCGACTATTGTTCTAGGTGGGAACAATCTTAGGTGGGGCGATATCGTGTAGTAACAAAATGTTAAAAAAAGAGGTGAAATGAGACTCCTGATTTTCAGACTTGGCCTTGTCGCCCCAAACCTCATTACTATCAAGTGTTAAATTTAGGTCCTCGGCTATAATGAGGGAGGTAAAATCCAAAAACTGAACATTTGAGACCTCACCCTAATAAGATCTCTTGCTTGTATATGGTGTGTACATCTTGATGATGTTGAGTTGATAGAAGGATACTTGCAAGTGTAAAAAAATCTAGAAACTTGAGACTTGAGGGTTTCTAGGCCATCGCTTAACCTCTAGAGGGACCACAAGAATTAGTGGCACAAATAGGCCACACTGGACATACTCTAAGTAGGATTTCCCATGGCATGTCCTTAGGAATAATAGTTTATTGAAGAAGAATAACATCTAGTTTATCTTAGAGAATGATACCTATCAGAGAGCCAGATTTAGTTCCCACCCCTAACCCCCTTATGTTAAGGGACATGATGATCATGGGTAAACCATTGAATCAATATTGTCTACTTAAGGACCCGAGTATCAGATGTTTCTGGAGCTGATAATTCAGCAAGCACAATATCATCCATAGGAAAATTCGAGGTCATACGAGAAGCAAGATTTTTGTATTTAGTGGGTTTATTTTTCTGGAGGATCAAGGATTTTTTGGGAGTCATGACAGAAGGGGAGTGGCCTTTTCCTTGCTCCTCCCTCAAGTGGAAGAATGAATATTTTATGGTGAGAGGGTCCATATCAAAAGAATTAGTGTAGGAAAGAGTGTCCAGACCTCGATTCGATGAGATGGGACTATCATTAAAAGCAGACACAAACAGAAAAGAAAATGTGGGGGAGCGAAAGTCACAAGGAGAATGCCACAAAGATGAAGTAGGGGGATCCAAGTCCACAGCCAATGGAGGAAAATGTACGCTAGTGTTAGGGGGAGGGAGAAGAGTACCCATACCTAGAGATATAATACCTAGATGAATGTCACTAAGGGGGTCATTAGAGGGAAACAAATGAGGGGTGACAAAATCAGGGGTTGAATAGATACCAGAGGGAGGATTAGAGTTACCTGGAACCTTTTATAGACTTGTGGGAAATTGAAAAGCGTCCAACCAATCACAAGCATCTATGAAAAGAGAATGAGAACGACCCCATGAAGATATTTATTAACAAGATTGGTGGCGAGTTGGACAGGTTGCTAACAGGTGACCCGACAAGTGACAAACCAAACACCTGTATGGGATCCCCCAATAGTTGATGTTCAGTCTTTGGGTGAAGGAACCCCATAATAATTCCAACATAGATAATAGACCACTTCCAGAAGTGTCTTCGATGAGCACCTAAGCAATTTTCTTATCCAATTGTCCAATGCTCCCCTCATCCCAAAAATAGAAAGTGTTGATGGAATTGACAATATTAGAGATCGTCGAGTGGTCCCATAGCTCAAAAGGGAGTCCCAACAATTTTTCCCAAATAATATTATGACTAGGGGATTCCTTGAGAGGGTTAAAACCACCCTACCATTTCTGTAAAAGTAAGTAACCCCTTCCTTTCACCCAAGGCAAGCCTAAAATGAGTTCAATGTCTTCCTGACTGAGAAAAACCAAAGCAAACCTAGAATTATGCATCATACAGATCCTTTGGTTGTAACTTAGCTTAGGGATCCAAAACCTTGACATCCATTGTTTAATTTGGTCCCCTGTCATATGAGTGTATTTCCAGCACCCAAAAGGAACATGTAACATAAAATTCTCAATGTTATCCCAGAAGGACTTGGTTCTCTGAGTTAAATTATTCGGTGTATCATTCAAATTCAAGGATTTTAGAATTCGTATGACCACCTTTCTTGTTAGAGTAAACTAGGATGCAATTAGCTACGGGAACATCTATAAAGTCACCTGAACGTGTCTCAGTCCCATTTCCTTGTGAATGATCTCATTGTCGGTTAATTTGAGCCTGATTTTCTGCTTGAATCGTGATAGCGATGAGAGACTAGGGATCAGGAGAGGAATTTAGCTGCATGATGAACAAGCGTCGATGCACCCAAAATGATAGCGACAAATGCAATGAGGTAGGTAGCTAGCTTGACAACAACCAAGATGTTATAAAGTTGAAGTTTACACCTCAGATCAAAAGCCAAAATCTCAATGGAAAAAGGGAGAGTGTGAAATTTAAGGTGCACTTATGTTGCCCCTCCAGGAGTTGGAAAGAGTGGAAGAGAAAGATCACTGATAGGAACACATATTTCCCAATATTGTATGATGTGGTCCAACCTAGGCCACCTCTCATAAATGGTCTCGTCTTGTAATTAAAAACTCCTATATGCATTAAATTCTCACCAAAATGCACATACCAATAAATGGATTCCAAATTGAAAATGAGAAGCACGCTTAAACCAGACCCACTGAGAGAAATGAAAAAAAGGGAAACCACGACTGTGTAAGGTGAAACCAAATCTCAAGAGATGAACTCCCAAGATAGATTTCGACACAACAAGTGTGAGAACAACATCTGAATATATCCCAAAGTCAACAATTGTGACAATGATACTAAGTAGTCCTTACTGAAGCTTTCTCCCTTGATAATTCAACCCCCATATACAGGACGTAATGACTAGTTCTCAGTATTAAATAAAGACTAATAACCTCTTCTGGAAGCCCTACATTCTCACTTCCTTAGTGCTAAAAAATAGATCACGTTGAATACAAGAGAAAAATAAGGACGACAATCAACCTTTGGTAAGTTATGAATAGATATCTATGTGTGTTTGGAGCTCCTATCATCTTTATCCATCTCTGGCTCCTATATAATCAATTCCCACCATTTTAATTCAGTTTCTAATACCCACTCAATTGATGAAAAATAACCAGGCCAAAATTAGTACCCTGATTAATGGAAACATCTATGTCAAGCTGGATGGTTCCAACTGCACTGAAATCCCAACCAAAACATCTTGTTCTATAAACCTGCATATTACCAAAAGGAGATTAGTCCGTACTCAATAGGCCTATCAATCAGTCAATGTCCTCAGCTTAGAATCCTCCATATTAATAGTAAGTTCTAAGTGAATCTTTATGTATATTTGGAGCTCCTAATAGCTCCATCCATCTTTGGATCCTAATCAGTTGAAACCTCTATGTCCCACCGGATGGTTTGAGCTCCAAACTTCATGTTTTGTAAACCTCTATAACACCAAACTGAGATAGCTTCATACTCAATAGGCTTGTGAATTATTCAATATCCTCAGTTTAGAAGCTTCCATGTCCATGTCCTTCCATGCCATAATTGCTTTGTCTTTTGTGGAAGCTCCACTTCAAAATCCATACGCACTGGGAGAAAAATGGGTTTTCACTGACCTACCATAACCTTCAGCCACAGGAAATATTGACCTCAAGCACATGCAATTATAGGTAAGGACAAATCCAATGGGAAAATGAAATTACAAGAGAGGACAAAGCCGATCGGTACAATGATAGAGATGATGATGGAAAAACAATAGTGATGTTTACACTTTTCAATTTTTTACTTGATAGAAAACCGAAAATGAAAAGATGGGATTGGTTGCGATGAACATTGTTTGCCCTACCCAACCTGAAAATGAAAACAACTTTGATGTAAAAATAAGAAAAATTCTATATGACACCAAGTGTCATAATAGTACACACATCAAATCTCAATTATTATTATTATTATCCAATTTTAAGGTCAAGACCAAGACAAACACCAAATTGGTGTATGAGACCCCCTTGTTTGTGGGACAAGGGTCTCACCTATGAGAAATGATTTGAATGCTAAGTTTACGAAGGCATACATACTCTACCACCCTCTGGTTTTGAACCCATGACCTATGAGGAGGAAACACATGCTCTTAACCATTAGGCCCATAAATCTCAATATTTATGAAAATTTCATTTGTAAGTAAGTGTGTCAAACTCATGTTTCACTTTTAATTAATGCATAACTTTTGAAAACAATTTACAAAGTTAATTTTAACAATCACATTTTATATATGAATTCATGCTCATGCGATCCATATTAAGAATGTTCAGAATTTTTCAGTAAAAATCACATTAGAAACAGTTTGTCGACACTTTTCAAACCATCTAGTTCGGTTCATCATTAGGACAAGATGAAGAACCAAATCGTGGCATCAAGTTAAATAGATTAAGAAAACCATCTAGTGTGGTTCACCGCCAAGGAAAGATGAAGAACCAATCTTGGCATCAAGTTAAATAGATTAAAGTTTTTTGTTAATCGTTATAATATAATAGTTAGTTTGACTAAGGAAATATTATTTATTAAAATTATTTTAATATAAAGAAATAGATGTTAATATTGAATTAGTCAAAAGTAAAATTCTACTGAAATAAATATCTAAAATAACAATAATATTTAGAATGAGCTTAAATCATAAAAGCCATAAAACAATTAATTCAAATATAAATATATGTGTGTGTGTGTGTCAAACTTAAATAATCAAAGCAGTAAAACAAATAATTCTAAAAACCTGAAAATAAATAAAAATAAAAATTGGTCTCACAAAAAAAACTTATATTACAGATGTTTGAAATCATTTCATCATCTAGTCAGTGACTGATGATCATGAGTTCATACAAAATAATAAATCGTGGGAGAAAAGATTAAACTTTTCTCCATTTCTTTTTTCCATCTTTCACCATTCTCCTTGAGATGGTGTGGAGGATACAAGGGTGAGCTACTATCCTTCTTCTGTTCTTGAAGTTTCCTTTTCTGAATTAGAATTTTCTGAGGCATGAGGATGTTTAAAACTACTAGTATCATTTTCTTTAGATATCCTTTCTAGTTGTGTTAAAGTGACCTATAGTTCAGTTTGTCCTTTTATTGTTTCATCCTTTCCTTATTTTTATTGAGTATTCTGAGCTCGAATGGGATCCTATTGATCATCCTCTTCCTCTTCTAACTCATTTGGGAGAAATTTCCATCCTTTGGGCTACTTTCCTGACTTATTGTTTCTTTGTGATAATTTCTTGGCTTAACAACATGTGTTTTGTAGATGTCCTGTTTTTCAGCATGTTCTACATCTAAAGGCTATGTTCTCGAAATGTAGGAACTGAGTCTAGTTTTTCTTGTTTTGTATAAATTGTATGCGATCTAGAAGGCCTTTACTAATGTCCACTTCTACACATATTCAATAAAAAGTATAGATTTGTTCCTCCAGTCTTTGTGTGTCTGTCGTTATGTATTGTCTTAAAATATTCCCAGTGCCTTCTAGCATTGGTTCATGCCAAAACTGCAGGGGAGGGTTTTGAAGTCTAACCCACATCGGAATTTTTTATACAATCATGGTGCTTTAATAAAATTTTGGGAATCATGGGGCAATGAAATGTCCTTTTGATCTCGAGAACATGGGCCTTCCTAAATTACTATTTCTCGAACTTCCAATGATGCAAACTTTACGATGAAGAAACCTTTGGAGCAAAGGTGAATTTCATAGTTTGTTGTCCAATTTGTGAATATCAATGGAAAATATGCATTGGTTTTGGCTAGAAGTTGTTAAATCTACAGATGATGGCGTGGGTTGAAAAGGCTGTGTAGAGATCGTTTGTTTCTAGAATCTCTATGACCAGTTCTAGGACACAATTCACTTGTTCTACTATGTAGCAGCCAGGAGTGTTGAGTGTTTGTTTTTTCTTTGTTGTAGTTGTTGGTTCCCCTTATAGAATGTTTTTGTAGGAGAGATCACTCTTGTTCTGTTCTTGGTTTGTTAATGTAACCTTTGGTAAAATAGATCTAATAATCCCACCTGTTGTCTTTGACTTACTTGTTCCCGTTGCTCTGCCCCTTAGTTGCAGATTTAAGATGATGGTGACGATTGAATGAATGTTGTATTCTTGTAGACATATCTCATCCTTTAGATATCTACCATTGAACATCAAGTTTTGTAGATGTGGTGGGTAGCCCCTCTTTTTCATGATGTTCTACTTTAATTGAAAAACCATATCAGAGTTTTGTATTGAGACTATTGTTGATTTTCCAGCATGGGACTTTATGAATATTTGTACAGTGTTATGATCTTTTAGTTTTCCTTGATCTGGGAAATCATATGATGGAAATTTAGATACCTGCAACAAAGTCTACTTTAAGGGCCTGACAAAAGAGGGTCAAGCTGCACAATGGGGATCCAATAGCCATCGGTTTGTTTTCATTCTAGGTTGTCTGGATAAAAACTTTAGGTCTATTCCAATCATCCTTTGTAGGTGAGGATCTATCATAGATCATCTTTGTTTCATGCAGCCTATATACTTTGTTGGTGGTTACTAGGCAAAAGGGCCAGAGACTGGGTCAGAGAGATAAACCCCAATTAGATGGGATATCTCGACTAGAGCAGTCGCAGGTGCGTATATAAAAATGATACAATTAAAAAGGGGGATCCCAAGGTGCATTGACGCGACTTTGCGCATGTATATCTAACTCAATACCACAAATTGATTGAAAAATAAAAATTCCTTTGTCTAACGCACTTAGTAGAGAAAGCACCTTCACAGATAGTGAGAATAGCAGATTTGATGTCCATAAGGACTTGAGGGGAAATCCCATAATTTCTGATTCCAACTGTCACAAAACAAGAGATTTGGGTATCTTTTTCAACGATCTTGGTAAGGGACACAAACCCGATGACATCAATCTTCTCGACTGCAGAAGGTTACAAGAACCTAACATTTTCCATTCGTTGTGTATAAAAAACGATCTTATGCACATCATATTGGAAGGGTGAACGCTAGGCCCTTTCTCCCTATGTTGATCCTCCATCAAAAATCCTTGTCGTCGTCTTACATCATTCATCGCCACATAATATCGATGTCTTTGATCCTTCTATGCTTATGGAGATTAATTTTTTCGTTTGGCCTGCAACTCGTACAGAGGGCTTGTGGGCATTTCTCGCCAAAGAGAAGATCTTATCGATGGAGTTATCCAATAGAGGTGCAAAAGAATCATGACACCAGACGTCTGAAGATTTGTTCAATGCAAAGCTAGAAGAAAATCCCATCAATTGTGCCATCATTGAATCCCTAAAAGCTCTAATTGCAAGCTTCATATACCTTTCAAATATATATATATATATATATATATATATATATATATATATATATATAGTCTAACTTATAGATGAAATAGTTTTTTTCACCAGAGTTCACCAAAATCCAACAATACAATTTCAAGATCTTTTTGTTGTTTGAAATAGCTTTTTGAATTCATATATGGATTGATCACCCTGAAAAACCCCAAAGGCCCCTGAATTATGTAGATTAAACAATTCAGACTCAAGTTTCTAAAAATATCTATCAGATTTTGATTAAAATTAATGTGAGAAAATGTCTTGAAAAAAACCATTTAATCTGTAAGTTACACTACGACTATATATACATATATATAGGAACAACTTAAATTTTAATGTTCACAAGAGAAAGTCAATGATGGGAAAGAGATAAAAATTGAGAAAGAAAAATAAAAATAAAATTAACATATTAAGAGATAACAAAATGAATAATAATAAAAAAAATAAAAAACAAAAACTTTAAAATACAAAGGGATCAAACACCTACTAATATTCAAAACATTGTATCTATTCAAACTACTTGGCCTACTTTCAATTTCCATGGCCTCCCTGAACTTATGGTGATGAAAATGATCAATCCTTGCAATGGCTCTGGTTTCACCAATGTATGGACTGGCACAGGAAGATGAGATGACATAAACACCTTTCCCATTTTTGGGGTCCACAGGGTCCACCAATCTTATGGAGCTCCTTACTACTAAGAGTCCAATACTATTGCACCAACTACAAAAGAATTCAACAAACACATTTGTGATTTTCTATCACTTCCTATATCAATATAAAGATATTTTTGAAAATGAAATCTAAGTTCTTCCTCTAAACTATTGCTACATTTGAGTCCCTTCCTACATCAATACAACTTCTTTATATAAATGATCAATATTTGAGTTGAGTTATATATATATTGATCACGAGCTCAGGACTAAGTGTCGTAAAATGGTCAAAATTGAAAGTGCTCAAGATTGGCTCAAACTTTAATGACCGGATATAGCTTGTCCTCCGAATTCCGGCGCCGCAAACGGTTCGAAAAATGGTTGCCGTATGTGAATGTTATGGCAAAAAAAAAATTGCCCAATGACCCTTGATTTTTGAATTTTCAAAAAAAATTAAAAAAAGAATATTCTGTAGAATATTCCATAGAATATTCTTTAGAATATTCCTGGGAATATTCCAAGGAATATTCCTTCTGAACAACCAATCAGAAGTTTCCACGTGGCAGGCCTGGAGGTCGCCACATGGCCCAGGGTGACATCATGATGACATCACCAAGCAAGGTTTGGGAATATGTTAAAAATTTCATGGTTTGGTCGACTTGTGGTTGAACCTGCGACCACCGGTGGGTAATTGTAATGCCTTACCAACCCACTACATGGGACGTATTTGCTATAAGGATGGTGGGAACATTTTATAAAGTTTAAATTTGTTTCGGGCGGAAACCAAAGTGGGCCAGCCCCCAAGGGCAAGCCCCATTCACATGACCGCCTCCATATGACCACTACCCAGAACCGGTGGGTAGTTAGTGGCGGATTTGGCGGAGCGCCAAATTTGGGCGGTCCCGCCATATTAGGCGGACTTATCTGGACCTCCACTACAATTAGCTGGAGTTTTTCAAGGGAAACTGGCAGTTGGGATTAAATGGCCATAACGTTTGCTAGGAAAGGCCATTTTGAACAATTTTTTTATTTTTATTTTGGGTCTCTTCGACCTTTTGAAGCCATTGGCATAGGTATCACATCCATCTGAGGTCATTTTCAGGTGTTTTAGCTTCGGGAAAGTTCCAGGAGCCACCAAGGCCAAATCAGTTTGGGAGCTGCCTTGGGAATTGTGCAGCCAGTGAGTGTGGAACGAAGGTCAATCCTAAAGTTTTCCAGCCTTCTAAATTCATTTCTACAGCTCGTTTTTCCTTCTTAGGCATTCTTCTCACTGTTTAGCTTCAGGGAAGCTTTCAGGGCCACTAGGGCCATTTCAGTGTTGGAGCTGTTTGGGGGCTATGTTCATCCGTTTTTGGTGATTCAAAAGTCTGTCTGCTATTTTTGACCTTCTGAGTCTAATGGCAGAGGTTTCAGAACCAATTGAGTTCATCTTCACCTCGAAATTCTCCATGCAAGTTTAAAGGGCCACCAGGGCCAATTGGGGAAAGTATTGTATAAGTTACAAATTTCACTGTTTAGTGCTTGGGAAAGAGCATGTTTAGCTAATTCCTATCTTCTGATTCTATATTTAAAGTCAGATATGTCCTTAGAGACACCCATATTCTTGTATTAGCCTTTGTAGCAATTTTAATACAAGAGGACAAGCCTAGTTGGAGAGGTTTGGTCCAGCAGATGTAGCCCAGAGGGGGGGTGAACTGCTTTATCATTTTGATGTCTTTATTTGCTGAAGATGATATGCTAAACAAAACTGATATAAAGTGTTAAACAGAAAATATACATAACTTTCATGCACACATAATCACCTATTCAGCTACAGAAAGTTATTTGTCTTATTCTGCAAGACCTTAAACTTCAAGTATGTGTATGTCAAAGACTTCTAAGTGTTTACTTTGCTATTTCTTCAGGCAGAGCCTGTAGAGGGCCAGGTAGCCTCTAGAACTCATCCTCTTTTTAGAGGTGACATGTCCAGTGAATGCCCCTACAGTCTATCTCTGTATAAGAAATAAGAAGTCTATACATTTTTAGAGGTCATTTGGAGTGTCTAGCTCACAGTTGAAATTATTGGAAATGGATACCTTGCACCCTTAAAAAAGTACATTCCATTTTTCAGATCAGATGGTATCAGAGCCAGGTTGAGCATTTGATTGTGCAAAAGGTGTTAAAGCAGTGTGAGAGATTGACTGTTTTATTTGATGCTTACCAGATTGCTTGAATAAGAAGGGGTTTTTGTTTGACAATTGGTTAAAGCTTGTCATTTGATTGAAAGCTTTGAGAACTCTTATTTGGAAGTTTCTTTTGTTTAATTGACCATTTACATAATGTCACTTTCTTCCACAAGTGAAGGTTTCCTCTTCACAAAATTCTTCAATGATGACATGAAGAATGAGTTCCTAAAGGTGAAGGACATGGTGCAGCTTCTCCTTGAGGATCAAAGAGAAAGTGTTAAGCTTCATGCACAATTGATGGCGATGAAGTATGAGAAGGAAATAATTCTCCAAAGACTGCATGACATGGAGAAACAACTCCTTCAAGCTCAAGAAGCTTTGTCCAAGAAAATGCATGAGGATGAGGTAAATCATTCAAACTTGTCTTCAATTTCCTCAATTGAAAAGTGTGTTGGTTCTTTTGAAAAACATACAAGAGGTATGGGGTCCAAATTAATGCTTAAGATGGGCTACCAAGAAGGCAAAGGTTTGGGAAAGCATGCACAAGGCATGGTTGAACCTATTTCAGTTGTGGAGCGACCCAAGAATGTTGGTCTTGGATATGAACAATTTAATGGTGAAGCATTCAAATCCTTGAATTCATGTGATGCAAATTTAAAAAGAACCTTTATCCCAAGTTCTCAAATGAATATATGCCAAAATTGTTTCAAGAATGATTGCCATTGTTTTAAGCCATCATTGCAACAAGTA
The DNA here is from genome assembly GCA_000404065.3 of Pinus taeda. Classification (NCBI taxonomy): domain Eukaryota; kingdom Viridiplantae; phylum Streptophyta; class Pinopsida; order Pinales; family Pinaceae; genus Pinus; species Pinus taeda. Next base: position 20,836 of record APFE030342909.1, read on the forward strand.
GAGGGTAAACATGTCGCTGATGGCGATCATGCAAATGTAAACAATTTTCAAGACAAGCACAGTGATGAAAGTCTCAAAAGGAAAGTTGTCTCCTCTACTAGTTCATCGTTTCTCAAAGACAAAAAGGATGGACATTCTATGCAGCAAAAGAGGAAGTTTTGTTGCACATTTTGTGGTGGATTTAACCATGTTGCTTCAAGATGCTGGTTGAGAAAGAAAGCACACATGAAGCAGATGAGGCAAAGAAAAGTTCCTCAGAAAGTGCTCGAAAGTTGCAAATTTTGTCAAAAAAAGGGACATCATGTTTCTCATTGTTGGACCTTGCATCCAACAAGTCGTCCAAAGCACATGCAGCTTGAGGACAAAAACATTGGTGCAAGTGGATCTATGGATTCCATTATCGATGTGGAAGATTCACATGACGAACTGCTGCTGCAACAAAAATCGCCATTGAAGTGGCTTGGTAAGAAGTGGATGGACTTCATGATATAGTAAGACATACTCCTTTTGTACATACAAACTTTGGATGTATGCATGTTTTTTTTTATGTTGTTGCAAAAATTTCACCATGGAAGGGATTGATGGTGTTCCAAAAGGAGCTTCTTCTTCATTTGATTCACCTCCTCATGAAGGTAATGAAGGTGAAAGACAAAGGTATAAATCTGATTTCAATCATAGTTCCTTTGATCATGTAAAGAATGGAAAATTTCCACACAAGCATTGGAAAAGAATTGCATGTTCTTTTTGTGGTTTGTTTAACCATAATGTTTCTAGATGTTGGAAAAGAATGGCAACATGCAGGAAACTTTTGAAGGAAAGGAGGCAAGAAGCCGAAGTTCCAATGAACAATGTAAATCCTGCTATCAAGAAGATGAACATGTGTTGCACTTATTCCCATAAGCATGGACATACTACTGAAAGGTGTTGGACTCTAAATCCAACATTGCTTCCACGAAAGTTAAAGAAATTGGAGCAGGAGTATGGCAAGAATGGGAAGGAATTTTCCATCATTGATATGTGTCAGGATGATACACATGTTGATATTGATGTGCAGTTAAAGCAAGTGCCTTTGAAATGGATTGGTAAGAAATGGTTAGAATTCTTATCCAATTGAAGTTGCATGTCTTTTGATTGAATGCATTTCTTGGTTAAGGGAATGCAAGTTGCAGGATGGAAAAGCTGAGTATGAGACTCACTCTATTGCAGCAAAAGTTATATTTATTTCAGCTTTGAAAGTACATGTACATGTGATCGAGGATCTTGTACTTATGATTGTACTTAAGAGAAAGTTGAAGGATAAACTGCATGCATGAGAATGATATGCATGAGCACAGGGATCATGATGATTTCCTTGTATTTTAAACATGTATGTGTGATTAACTTGAAGGGTTGATTACTTTATTGTTAACCATGCATGTAATGTAATATTGACTTGGAAAAAGTTAATTTGATCTCCAAGATTGTAAAGAGGAGAAATGATAAAGTGTTTCATCTTTGTAAAAGCCTTCTCATTTGGGAGGCAGCTATTCTTCTAGAGCAGAGGTGCCATGGATGGGCATCGTGACAGTTAACAAGCCCACATGTTTAGAGGAATGTTTCAGCTCATATATCAGCAAGTTTCATTGCTGGTTCCTGAAATTTTAGATTTGTCTGGCGAAAGAACTTGGTCGGGATTCAACGAGTACTTGGCTTATGCAGTGAAAACTCGCCATGACAACAGTTGGCAAGGCAGGACATTTTGGGCAGTATGCTCTTTTGGCTGAAAGGAAGAGGATATTTCTGTTCCTCAAGTGCTGTACATTTCAGTTCAGAGATTCAATGAGCTTTTGGAGACCAAAAGCCTTCCCATTTGGGAGGTGTGATCAGGAGCTCAGGACTAAGTGTCGTAAAATGGTCAAAATTGAAAGTGCTCAAAATTGGCTCAAACTTAAACAACCGGATAGATCTCATCCTCTCGATTCCGGTGCCGCAAATGGTTCGAAAAATAGTCGCCGTATGTGAAAGTTATGGCAAAAACAAAATTGCCCAATGACCCTTGATTTTTGAATTTTCAAAAAAAATTAAAAATAAAAAATATTCCGTAGAATATTCTTTAGAATATTCCTAGGAATATTCCTTCTAAACAACCAATCAAAAGTTGCCACGTGGCAGGCCCGAGGCCGCCACATGGCCAGGGTGACATCATGATGACGTCAGCAAGCAAGGTTTGTGCATACGTTAAAAATTTCATGGTTTGGTCAACTTGTGGTTTGAACCTGCGACCAACGATGGGTAATTGTAATGCCTTACCAACCCACTACATGGGACGTATTTGCTATAAGCATGGTGGGAACATTTTATAAAGTTTAAATTTGTTTCGACCGGAAACCAAAGTGGGCCAGCCCCCAAGGGCAAGCCCCATTCACATGACCGCCTCCATATGACCACTACCCAGAACCGGCGGGCAGTTAGTGGCAGATTTGGCGGAGCGCCAAATTTGGGCGGTCCCGCCATATTAGGCGGACTTATCTGGACCTCCACTACAGTTAGCTGGAGTTTTTCAAGGGAAACTGGCAGTTGGGATTAAATGACCATAACTTTGGCTAGGAAAGGCCGTTTTGAACGATTTGTTTTTTTATTTTGGGTCTCTTCGACCTTCTGAAGCCATTGGCACAGGTTTCACAGCCATCTGAGGTCATTTTCAGGTGTTTTAGCTTCAGGGAAGTTCCAGGAGCCACCAAGGCCAAATCAGTTTGGGAGCTGCCTTGGGAATTGTGCAGCCAGTGAATGTGGAACCAAGGTCAATCCTGAAGTTTTCCAGCCTTTTGAATTCATTTCTACATCTCATTTTTCCTTCTGAGGCATTCTTCTCACTGTTTAGCTTCAAGGAAGCTTTCAGGGCCACCAGGGCCATTTCAGTGTTGGAGCTGTTTGGGGGCTATGTTCATCCGTTTTCGGTGATTCAAAAGTCTATGTCTGCTATTTTCGACCTTCTGAGTCTAATGAAAGAGGTTTCAGAACCAATTGAGGTCATCTTCACCTCGAAATTCTCCATGCAAGTTTAAAGGGCCACCAGGGCCAATTGGGGAAAGTACTGTATAAGGTACAAATTTCATTGTTTAGTGCTTGGGAAAGAGCATGTTTAGCTAATTCCTATCTTCTGATTCTGTATTTACAGTCAGATATGTCCTTAGAGACACCCATATTCTTGTATTAGCCTTTGTAGCAATTTTAATACAAGAGGACAAGCCTAGTTGGAGAGGTTTGGTCCAGCAGATGTAGCCCAGAGGGGGGGTGAACTGCTTTATCATTTTGATGTCTTTATTTGCTGAAGATGATATGCTAAAAAAAAATGATATAAAGTGTTAAACAGAAAATATACATAACTTGCATGCACACAAAATCACTTATTCAGCTACAGAAAGTTATTTGTCTTATTCCGCAAGACCTTAAACTTCAAGTATGTGTATGTCAAAGACTTCTAAGTGTTTACTTTGTTATTTCTTCAGGTAGAGCCTGTACAGGGCCAGGTAGCCTCTGGAACTCATCCTCTTTTTAGAGGTGACATGTCCGGTGAATGCCCCTACAGTCTATCTCTGTATAAGAAATAAGAAGTCTATACATTTTTAGAGGTCATTTGGAGTGTCTAGCTCACAGTTGAAATTATTGGAAATGGATACCTTGCACCCTTAAACAAGTACATTCCATTTTCAGATCATATATATATATATATATATATATATATATATAATATATATATATAATATAGATATATATATATATATATATATATATATATATATATGTATAGTGATGAAAAAAATTAACGAAATTTCATTTTACCTTCATAAATTGATTTCTAATTGGAAAGGTTAGGGTTCTATAATTTATAGGATCAATTGATGATTATTTGTGGATTTTCATGTTAGGAGATGTTGTAAATAATATTTCATTATACAACTTATTTTAAAAAAAAAATAAAAAATATAGAAAAAAGAAAAACAAAATTAAAGGGGGATATATAAAAAAAATGATATATGTGTGAAAAAACAGAAGAAAAAATAGATGTATATTTAAAAATAGATATATGATGAAAAACCACTTAGAAAAAATAAAAATACTTGATGCTAGCTTAAATTTTGCGTTAGATGTTAGATATATAAGTTTAATTAGTTAATCACACAATGTTATCATGATTATCTAAGTGTTAATAAAGTTATTTTTGACATAATGATTTTTGTCGTATGTAATAATGCTTTTGGTATAATCAAAGACCGCGATATAACACGATGAGATCACCAGTTGCTGATGACTTCAGACCATCTCTGCCCCTCTAACAGTTAATCAGGGGGGGGTTCTGAAAAGCGGATTCTCCCAATCTTGCATTTGCAGCATGTCACTCCCTCAAAGACTTCAGACACCCCTCCACCAAAACTACTTACTGCTCACTCCCCCCCTCCCGGGCCTGAAATCTACCTTTCCCCCTTCTCGCCTAATAATAACCATTAACCCTTCTCCCTCCACTCAAATCTACTCCACAACATGTCACATCCCCTCCAATCTGCTCCCGCCAAATGTCGTATCCCCTCCAATACAATCTCACCAAGTGTCATATCCCTTCCGACTCTGCTCCCATTATTGTCACATCCCCCTCACTTATCATTAACGTTCAGCATCTGTTTTGTATTTTGATCATTGCCAAATTAATGACTCTGCTCCATGAAATGGAAAACTTTCAACAATAAATGATCTCTCCTATAAGATAAATTAGTACACTATTTAGTCGTCCTCTCCTCTAACGTTCCAAAACACTAAACAATAGAACCTGCTACTACTACTACAAACTTATCTAGCCGAATTGTTTTCCTCCAACCAACTCCCGAGTAATTAAGTGCTTCCATTTTATTTCCTTCAGCATATCTTCTAAAATTAAATCGAAAGCCATAGGGGAAATCCCTATGCTTCCCCCTGTAATTGAATTAGACCATCAACCCTTACTGGAACAACACTATAAAATTTTTGAAACCAACTGTGAATTCGACCTCTACAAACTCCACGATCGGTTAAAGAAAAAATTTCTTGATCTTACTCAGAAATTGAGTTTGTGGGAGTCTTTCCTACCTCAATTCGCTTTTCCTCACACCCATCATTTTCGAAATTTGTTTCATGGTTCCATTCCGGGTACATACCCAGTCAAAGAGAAATTGGTGCCCAAAACAATGATATTTTGTTCACAATTACCCTCGACTCGATATGTCAAATGCTTCAGATCCAAAATTCAGCCACACTGAAACCCTTTTTAGTAGTTTCCCTCATGGAACTCTACAAAAACATGACTTTTCCCCACAGAGCCAAAATTTTAGTGACATTTTTACCTAAGAATGTCCAATTGCCAAAAAGAAACCCTCCTTATCCATCCTGAAGGTTTCCTAAAATGAAAAAACAAATCATTTCCATAATTTCTTGTTTATTGGGCTATCAAATCTATCAATGGGTTGATGAAGCCATTATAGGTTTTCTAACAGTGTTTTCAACAGAAGAAAAGCCTTCAGTCTTCTTTCATTACAATGAATTCCTAGCAGAGGTCATTCATGAACAAGTCATTAAGTTTTCTACAAAAGGAGCCTTCAAGCATGCCTCAGTTTTAGTTTACTTATTCTTATTCCATCAAGCATACATATTTCAATTTCCATTATATAAACTATATGAACAAGGAAATGCACATTCTGTGATCCATTGGAATTCCTTGGTAAGGAAGCAAACCAATGAATTCACTTTCAGTGATTATGTAGACATGTTTTGGTACACAGTTTCTTGCCTACTTAATAGTGATGCTGAACCTAGAATTGGACCTGAGATTAGGAGAATTCTACATCTCAGTGAGAAAACAAAGATAGGTGACTAGTACCTATATCAAAATTACACCAAGATTAGGGTGTATGGATGCAAATTTCCTCCATATAAATTGCCTAAATTTGTTCCTATAAGAATTTTTGCATTAGAATATATTAGGCAAATGATAAATATGGATGATCTGCACTTTGTGGCAACCAAAAGGAAATATTAGTTCAAAATCAAAGCATAGGTTGGGCCTTTCATTTGTAATACCAAGACAACAACAAAAGAAGCAGATCTTTTGCTCAAACGGATGAAATTTAAATTTAGTTTCACTTGGTTATATGATCCTTTAGGAATAATATCAAAGCTGAGAGTAGAGCAGAAAAATATTCCTCACACTCATACTATGAGACCTGAAATTGAGCAATATATGAATCAAAATCAATTGCATGAAAACACATTGTAGGGGCCAGAAGAACATGTACTTTCTATTCTAACATCACAGACACCAGTGCCATAGGGAAAAGACATAAAAGGCCCAGGGAGGATGTTTCCCCTTTAGTCTCATAAATTCACAGGAAATAATTCCAAATATATAAAAAGAGGCAGAAAACAAATCCAGTAGAAGAGTTTTCACAGGAATAAAATGTTCAGTCTATAATAGTTTTCACAGGTCCTTATACTTCTACTATCCCTTGATTTGATGACATTTTCATAGGGTCACCATCATCTTCAACTTCTCAAGAACCACTGGAAACATGTCAATAAGGAGAATTGGTCCATGGTCAAGTTGAACCAAGTATATTTGCTAGGTATAAGGAAAAAAAGAAGAAAAATGAACTACTGGAAGCAACAACCTATTCTTAGTCCTGGAAGTAGACAACTTCATCACAACACAGACTTCTCTCTGCTTTTGACACCGAGGAAGGGAAAATGCAAATAGCTTTCCTTGAAGATCAAGTTCCTTTTTGTAAAAGTACAGATGAATGCAAGAAGTCTATCTTTTATTTTAACATTTATCAAATCCATCCTATTGATCACATGGCTTTGCATAAGAAAACAAGTAAAATGTCATATTCTACCCTGACAAACTCAGGAATGGTAGCATCCAGACTTCAGGATTCGGTCAACAATATTCAATCTCAATCAAAATTAGAGAAAATATATTCTTTAGATAAAAACACTAAGATAAAGTCTTTAGAGGATTTAGTAATTAAACTGGGATATGATCCTAGTAATTTTAAAGCTATTGATGAGAAACAACTCAAGCTTCCATCAACTGAAAATCCACAAACAAAGGAAGTTGGTCAACTAGAGAAGGAGAAATAAGATATTTTTAAAAGTATTATTGAACATAATGGACAGATTAAAGAAATGGAGACTGAAATAGAAAAGTTGCTAAAAGAGAAAGAGAAGTCAACTAAATTATCAGTCATTCCTCTTGTTACCACTCACAACTTTTGCTTATAAGTTTTGGAAGAAGAGAAGGTTTTGAGGTAACCACAAACCAACTTTTAAGCATAGGCTCTAGCCAACCTATGGCTCAGAGAGGGCTCTCTCTATATAATTTAGTTATGTTTGCTTAGATATTAGGCTAGCTCTAGAGTCCAGGGGGGTTTATGATTTATATGAAGATTTGGTGCTGGAATCCTTAAAATGGACAGATAGGTTGATGCCTTTAGGCCATTGGGCAATGGAGTCAAAGAAGGGGCAGCAGAGTTGGAGTTAACTCACGAAAGGGAATGTTCAAGGGGCAATATAGTAGAGTGAAGTACAAATCCTTGGACTAAATGGTGAGATGAATCTTAATGGAGGTGAGAGGGCAATCAAGAATCCTTAGACCAAGGCTAAGATGAGGGAACAACAGTGAATCATGAGTAAAGGGAAATTAAGAATCCTTTACTATAGACCAGAGGAGAAACTACAGAAGCTAAGGAGTAGTCTAGAATTCCCTAGCTAAGATAGTTTAAGAGAAAACATTAAGAATGTATAACAATAAGACAAAGTGCAGTTAAGAAAATTCTGAAATAATATTCAAGTTAAAACATTCAGAATTTTGAAACATTTAAGAGTATGAAACAACTTTAAGAGAGATAAAAAAAACAAGAAAATTACTCATTTGTACTCTGCTTTACACATGAATCCCTTGAAATATCTGATCTTTATTCATCAATCCAGCATGCTGGCCCAGTCAGTGATACAAAATCTTTATAGTCTTTGAACAAAATTCTATTGAAAGTATAATAATCCACACTACATACTTCGATTTATGAAGTATTTATACAAAATATTTTACAAAATATCCCAAACTAACTTGGGAATTAATCTAGGAAATTCAAAATATCTTCTCGCAGGAGGATAGAGACAACTATTGAACTGTTTTCTTGTTGTCCCTTTTATTGTGGTTTAGCTGGAAGTTTATGGTTGCTATGCTTTGTGTTGGCCAAAGGCTGTTGTCTTCTATACTGATACTCTTTGACATAGATACTCTTTGACCCTGTAACCTTTGACTATGATGCCCTTTTACCTTATTGACTGCGTGTTTGACCTTTAACTGTGTTCTGCTATAGCAAGTTAGTCAATTTTTACCATTCTTGATATAGTGGTAACTGGATACTCAACATTCTCCAGTAAGTTTCATCTACCTCAGTGTATTTGGAAAATTAAGGCGTATTTACAAACAAATGTTTTACCTCATGTTGGATGTAAAATAGATTTTCAAAAGCACTGTACAGTACCTTTGCGGTTGGTACTCCTGAAGCCTGTGAAGTAGCCACTTGTTGTCTTGCTACATCCTGAGTTTGTCGTTGTAATCTCCTTGTTCCATAATTTTATCATGAATTACTAAAGGATTAGGTAATCCCTTCTCCTTTAGCTTATCAAACTTAGCCATGAACCTGTCAATGACTACATGCATTTCCTTGCTCTTTTCCTCTAACTTATGCATAAGGTCCCTCTTGATGAGGACTTTCTTTACCTCCAGAATAGTAGCAGTCTCGTTTTCAATTTCTAGTTCTTGTAGTTGGTACTTGTTCTTTGAATTTAAGAACTAGATGAGCTTGGTAGCATCTTTAGGCCTGTGGCCTAATTCTGTCTTCACTTTCTCAATAGCCTCTGTTATTAATCTTATGAGATCAATATGCTCAAGTATGACTTGTATGGATGGCCAAATATCATTGAAAGAGTCAATGATATTGGCCCACTATTTTTCCTTGGCTTCTCCAAGTGGCTCCTTTCGTGTCAAGTCTCTTTCCATTAACTTGAGCTTTTCCTTTATCCTTGTGGCCTTCTGCTCCTCCTCTTTCTGCATAATCTTAGCAAGCTTATAGTATGTTTCTAAGCTTGCCACCTGTTCCTTTAGCTTATTTATCTCGTTTGTTTGAATAGAAATTTCTTCCATGGCATGAACAAGCTTGGCTGCTTCATCTATCACTGTACCTACTACTGTTGTAGAAGCTCCTGATGTAGATGCTGCAGTGGTGATGGACAAGGCAGTGACTATAGGAGTTTTTGGAGCCAATGTGGCTGCCAATGTAGATGGTACTGCAGTAGTCAATCTATGGATTACAGTTGCTGGTGTGGTCCCTACTTCACCTTTCTTCAATTGGATTAAGGCATCCAATTCCTTCTCTGTGCTCCTCAACTGATTATTCAGCTTGAGGACCAAATCCATTAAGTCCTCATGCTGAGTTTGAGACTGTAACACCTCCTATGTTTGTGGATGATCCAAGGAGGGTATATTTAGTTTTTTCTTTAGTGAAGCAATGTCCTCGTTCTTCTATTTTATTAACTCCTCTGTTGCTTTGATATCTTTGGGATCATGTCCCATCTCTATGATCAAGTCTTACAAAGACTTGATTCTGTTATCCTTGGCTTGTGATGAACCCTGTTCAAGCTGATACTGAGCTAAGATGTTGTTTAGGGAACTTTGCAGTGGATGAACAGATATGGACTTCCCTGTCAGGGTGGAGTAGATTATTTCTCCATCCTACTTGTGAAACTCTATTTGGTCCACATGGTGGATATCCCTGGCCAACACCTCAAAATCAACTTTCTTATAGTCAGTGTGTACCCTTGGTTGTTGCACATTTGGTTGAATGAAGGACACCTGCATCTTCCCCTCTGTGATGTCAAAGGTCGACATAAATCTACTCTGACCTGGATTATAAAGTTTGAAACGCTGAGCATATTTCTTAGTTTTCAACCTTTCATTCCTCATTTTTATCTCTTTGAATTTGTCTTTCATACTTTTATCTTGGTCTGTTGGCCTACTGAAGGACGAGGCCTCTACACTCATCTATCTCTGTATCATCTAGGTTCTTGAGGATGATGGGGTTTGTGTTTCCACTGAAGGAACAATACCTTTACTCCTTTCTCCCTTAGAATCAGTTATTTCAACTAAGCTATCGGTGTCTTCCTGCTCTGACACAGGATAAGCCTTTTGCTTTGCCGTCTTTCATATGATGTTTCCCCTTCAGTCTTAGAAATTCATGTGAAATAATTCCAAATATATAAAGAGAGGCAGAAAAAAATCTAGTAGAAGAGTTTTCACAGGAATAAAATGTTCAGTCTACAATAGTTTTCACAGGTCCTTATACTTCTACTATCCCTCGACTTGATGACATTTTCATAGGGTCACCATCATATTCAACTTCTCAAGAAGCACTGGAAACATCTTAGTAAGGAGAATTGGTCCATGATCAAGTTGAACCAAGTATATTTCCTAGGTATAAGGAAAAAAAGAAGAAAAATGAACTACTAGAAGCAACAACTTATTCTTAGTTATGGAAATAGACAACTTCATCACAACACAGACTTCTCTCTGCTTTTGACACCAAGGAAGGGGAAAATGTAGATAGCTTTCTTTGAAGCTCAATTTCCTTTTTGTAAAAGTACGCATGAATACAAGAAGTCTATCTTTTATTTTAACTTTTATCAAATCCATCTTATTCATCACATGGGTTTGCATAAGAAAACAAATGAAATGTGGTATTCTACCCTAACAAACTCAGTAATGGCAGCATCCAAACTTCAAGATTTAGTCAACAATATTCATTCTCAATTAAAATTAGAGAAAATATATTTTTTAGGTAAAAACACTAAGATAAAGTCTTTAGAGGATTTAGTGATTACACTGGGATATGATCCCATTAATGTAAAAGCTGCTTAGGAGATCGTTAAAAGAAAAAATGTTGACATTTCAGCCCTAAAGAAACAACTCAAACTTCCATCAATTGAAAATCCACAAACAAAGGAAGTTGGTCAACTAGAGAAGGAGAAATAAGATATGTTTAAAATTATTATTGAGCATAATGGATATATTAAATAAATGGAGACTGAAATAGAAAAGTTGCTAAAAGAGAAATAGAAGTGAACTAAATTATCAGTCATTCCTCTCACAACAGTTCCAGTTGCAAGTACATCAAAAGCAAGGGCTTCTACTTGAGTAGCTACTACAGTGGAAACACGGTCTACTAATACATTAGGAGAATTAATCAAAGTTATGCAAGACTTTTCTATCAAAGGGCAGGAGATTTAAAAGTTGAAAGCTCAGCTTAAAAACCTCCCACAGCTGAAATTAAAAATTGATAATATGTATGTGTTAGAGCTTCCAAAAACTCACAGATTAAATCAGATAATTGAAGTTTTAGAGAATGAATCTGTCATGGCATAGACAATTGCACAGGAAAATGAGAACTTTTGGGCAGAAATTAATGAATTTATGACTGAAATTTTACCTTCCATTGAAATTATTTTTGAGCAGGAGGAATTTGTACATAAATCAAAAGAGGTCATCGAAGGGATAAAGGAAAACGCGGGTTAGAAGCCAAGTGAAGCTACTGCCTTAATAAGAACCTTGAATTCAAAGACAAAAGAAGAACATGAAGAATATGAGATTACAGACAAAACTAAGACAATACTTGAGGTAAGAATATTTCTTACAAAAAGGAATCTAATCTTACTATTAAAGAATAAATGTCATAATTTGGAGTCTAGCATTCAAAAATTCCACAAGAAGTCCAACATATTGCACCAAAAGGGGCTTCCAAGTTTAAAGGGAATTGGAGATAAATTAGTTCAACTAGATGATTATCAGCAAAAGCTATATTCCATAGCAAGAGATAAATCTAAATTTTCCAACATAAAGGGAACTATTACACGTAAAGTTTTCATGGAAGGTTTGAAGTTTGACTTACTTATCAAACAGAAAATAAAACATATGTTTATAGTGAAGCCAACTTTCCAGAAATATACTGAGGTGGATGAAAAATATAGAAAGTTTCAAATTCTCGACCACAAATGAAGGCAAGTGGGATAAATTATGTCAAATTCTTGAGTAAATAGGAATTCATGTTTAGTAGCAAAGCAACAATTTTTTTAAGCCGAGTCATCACCAAAATCCTCAAACTTAGTTCCATAGAGATTCAGTAGTTTTAGTTTTTCTATATTCCATACTATTTTTGTAAACAATTTTTTAGGATATTTTGTAGAAACATATTGATATTTTAAATCAATATATTTTGATAAATTTGTATAAATATTTCATATTTCGAAGTACAAAAGGTTGGAACTTGTATGAAGAAAGAAAATATTTGATGTAAGGATGTGCATGTAATGAATTGATCGTTTCCATTAATTTAGAAAGCTTGTTGCAGGATTCCTGTGTCACACAATTCGTGAAGTTTCCTCTCTTGTAAAATGATTATTTTTCCAGTTTTCCATATGTTCTTTCTGTCTCTATTGTTTAAATAAGATTAAGAGTTGAATTTTTTTAAATACACTCTGCTCTACCTTATAAACAGTATCTATGTTTTCACTCTAATATTAAATATAGAATTCATCCTAGTATGCTCTATGTTTAATTGAATCTAAATCTTTTCATCCCATTCATTCCATAAATGCTCTAAAGATATAAAAGCTTGCCTACCTTTCCCTATTACATCTGTTTTGACATTCTTGTATTTGATCAACCTAAGACTTATGACTCCATTTCCCAATGGATTTTCCTCGCAGTTTCAACCAAACCTATGAAAAAACCAAACTCAGAACTCAATGGCCTAACATCTCAAGACAGTTATTCTAAATCATATAAAGAGATCCCTCTTTGAAGTTGGAAGGGATAGATCCCAACATCCAAATTGGTTTTGTGCTTACCTCTGGGATTGTCTCACACCCTTGGGAATTTACAAAGTCAAAACATTATGGCGACCATACTGGGGACTTCACACAAATCTGATATAAATTGAATTTTTCCTTGGTAAAAAAATATTTTAGAGCTTAAAGGCTATTTCAACTGTGTGGCTGTGAAATAGGATTTTGCACCTAAATTTTGTACATAGTTCTATTTGTAAATAATCTATTACAGATTTAGCTCCTAGAATGATATACACTAGAGCTCATCCAGATCCTAAACCACCAAAAGTCGTAGATAATCCTCAAAAACTTATTAGAAAGAGGAGTCTTACTGAGAGCCAAGAAAGTAATAATCCATTTCCTAGAGTTAATTCTCTCCCTGAAAGTTTTTCAACTGTTGAGGATATTGAACTTGACTTACCTTTTGAGCATAGCCTTTTTCGTACCAAGGCAGACACTTTTGTACCTAAGATAGTTTTTGATGAAAGTATTTTGAAACCTTATATCTCAAAAGGTAAAATAGTTTAATAAGATTGAATTTTTGGTGACCGAAATAGATAAGGCTATGCACAAAGTTGTTATTCATCAACAACCTAAATTCTTCAGCTTCTTCCTTTACGGTGATTCCTCCTATTAGTACTTCTCCTCTAGTAATTCCTCCTATTAGCATTTTACCCATTTCATTTGCTATCCCTACCACCACTACATTGATTCAACAAAGTACAACCCCTCCCCCTTTAATACCCTCCATATCCACACCTATTGTAGTTTTATCATCTTCTCATTCCCAATTACCTATCGTGGCAACTCGTTATGCCCCCTGGTCCTACCTGGAAAACTAAATGCCATGCCACAAGATTATCATATCTAAATACCTCAGTTTGATGGCACAGGGCCAATCACTAATCAACAACATATAGACAAAATGAATGATTATTAATATTTGCAAGAAATTGATCATGATGATGTGAAGATGAGACTATTTTCCCAAAGTCTCACATGAGAAGTTAAGAAATGGTTTAAGGCATTGGGAGTTGCCTCTATCCCAAATCTCACACAATTTCACCAAACATTCCTTCGAATATGGGAAGTAAAGAAGAATCCTCTCCAAATATTGGTTGAATATGAGAGTATAAAGGGAGCCTCTAGTGAAACAGTCCAAGACTATTGCACTAGATTCAATAACATTTCCAATTCTATCCCAACTGCAATACAACCCCCATTATGACTAGCTCTGATCAAATTTCCAAGTGGTTTTGATCCAGACATGTCTTACCAATTGAGGGAGAGAAATCCTGCTATCCTTGAAGAGATGCAAAGGAATGCAGTCAGTGTGGAGGCAAACTTGTTGGAAAATAGAGCTAAGTTGGATATCTTAGTAAAAACCATGAAAATAATGATGGAAAGGATAAGTTTAACTGACAGGGCTCCTCTAAGGGAAAATAAAGGTGTTCCTTGAATTATAAATCCTAATTTTAGGAAAAATCGACCTCGAATTAAACATAGAGAACAGGGAGGCAAAATTGATCAGCAGCAAGTTAGACCTCCTTTCCAAGATAATTATGCAAATGAAGAAGCTGAGGTACTAGAGGATCTTGAAGAAAATCAAATAAACTTATTCAAGGAAAGTGAAAATGCCAACATTTTCTTAACTAAAGAGGAGAAAGATTTGTTCTTGCTATCACAACAAGAAGTCATTCGTTCAGAGTCGTATGATTATTAACAAGGATACCAAAATTATATCATGGAGGTGCACAGATAATACAATTTGAGGAGTAAAACAGCTGTTGAAAATCCTCCCAAGAAAATTTAGAGTGACACCCCTTCTACTAGCCAGCCAAGGGATGATTCTCAAAAGGAGACTTCTAAAAAAATAGGGTGTAAATATCAAATAAATAGATAAATGTCATACATATTTCAATATTGAAAATGAATTATTGAAGGTAAAAATTTATATTCCTATGACTAAATTAGTTAACAGAAATGCATCTAGATTTCATGTCCTGAAGGCTCTGAAGATAGGGGATGGGATGGACACAATTAACTTAACTGATGACTAACCTGAGTTATTGTTTGGGCCTGAAGTTGAAGGGAAGTCTGAGGATGGTAGTGTGCCACCTATCTATATTAGTTTGAACATTCGTGACAAAATTCTACACAATGCTATGCTTGATTCTGGTGCTTCACACAATCTTATTCCTAGAGGCATCATGGAGAAGCTGGGATTAGACACAACAAGACCCTACAAAGATTTATATTCTTTTGATTCGAGCAAAGTGAGATGCTTAGATCTCATCAAACATTTATGTGTTACTGTGGTCCAAATACTAGCAAAGAGTGTGGTAATGGATATTGTAGTGGCAGACATACCTCCCAAGTATGGAATGTTGCTATCAATATCATGGGGAGCAAACTTACAAAATACGTTGCAGATGGACATGACCTATTCTACCATCCCCGTTTTTGGTCAGCATAAAACGTTATGCAGGGAAACATTAATGATATATATGGTGAGCAGCCAAGACAAACTAAATAATTACCCCATGTGTTATGTGCATTCAAATATGGACTCCTTTATTTTGTATAATGATGAATGTGTAGATGAATATGTGTCACACTTGGAAGCTGAATTCACCAAGAGAGAGGAGATAAAATTAGATACTAGAAAACAAGATGAAGAGGGAGAAGCCCTTTGGAACATGGATTTTGATGGGGTTGTGAGAAAGGAAGGAGCAAGGGTATGTGTTTGGATCTCAAACTCACAGACAAGTATAGGAAAGAGACATTCTTAGAAGCTTAACTTCCAATGTACAAATAATATAGCTGAATATGAAACACTGCTTTTAAGACTAAAAAATTTGAAGAGGTTGGGAGCTAAAAGGATTTCAGCACATGGGGATTTTGAACTCATCATTAACAAAATTAAAAGTGAGTACTCGACTAAACACCCTAGACTAAGGGCCTATAGAAATGCAGAAGGCCAACTTGTACTCATGTAGGCCTACTCATATAGGCTTGACAAAAATATGGGTTTCCAACTTGTAAATTCAATATTTTATTAATGAATAGGAGTTAGAAGGTGATTAAATACTCAATCAAAAGGGCTTGAAGTCCTCTACACTCTTGTGTTATTGACTTCTTAAGTTGGTGATCCCTTTGACATCAATAACAAGTATTTTCCAACATAAGGAATACAGTTTCAGTGGCCTATGCTATTAGATGTTGTGCATTACATTTGATGAAGCTTTTTAAAATCTTGGGGGTTCTTCTTTGTAATGGACCTAAGTTGAGCAAAGGGTTAACTTGGCTAGGCTAACGTTGGTTGGCTTGGCATGGATGCTTTTAAGCCATGGGGCATTATAGATCTATTATTTCTAATTAGTTTTCCCACAAGCATTTCCTAGCTAAAATATGGTGTTCATGTCGATTGTATTATTTTTGTGGTGTGTTTATCAAAGCTAAGAAACTGTGGCTTCTAAAAGGAGGCGATGGTTGCAATTGCCAACACATGTATGTTGAGGTTGAAGATAACATAGATAATCCCTGATTGGGATTTGAACTGCATATGTGAAGATTGAGAGGACATAGAGGTCCAACAAGGTGAAATGCAACAACAAAAGTGAAACCTGATGAGAACAACTAGTGTGAGAAAATGTGTAAATGTGAAAGCATGAAAAAATGGTTTCCAAACAACAATTAAAAAAAATAAAAATTAGTTGGAGATGAAATTTGTAAATTACATATAGTTGGGCATACAACTATAAGACGTAGTTAGGCTTCCATACCCATACCAATAAAATCTCAAATAGACCTAAGTGATAAGGGAAACAAGCATGAATATTTCACTTCTCAAATTTAAAGGGGGGAATGTTAGTGTAAATTTGACTCCATGAAAAATTCAAATTTGTTAGGTCTAGGTACATCATTTTGGTGGCCTATGGTATTAAAGAACATGGATTACATGTGAGGAAACCTTTTAAAATTGAAGGGATTCTCCATTGTAATGGGTTTGAGTTGAGAAAAGGGCTCACTTGGCTATGCCTAGAAATTAGTCGGTTGGCTACTTTTAAGTAAGGAATTTATGCATTTAAACCATGAAGAATAGTGGATCTTTTATTTGCTGCTACTTTTCTCACAAGGGTTTCTAAGGTAAAATATGGTATTCATGTCCACGTATTATTGTTGTGATGTGTTTATCATGTATTTATTTCTCTGTTTTTTGCTAACAAAGTTGATTTATAGCAATAACCCTATAGCAATCTATGACAAGGACTTGTAGTGATCCATAACATGTGTGTAGTGATTTACATCATGGATTTATAGTGCTTTTTGCAACAACAATCCTACTCATACCAAGGATCTCTAGCGACTCCAACTTGGTTGATGATTTAACATAAATAAATACAAAGTAAACAAATATTTAATATACAATTTAATCAAAATGTGATAGCAAACTATAGAATCTATGATAAAAAAACATCTTCAACCTTGACATCATAAATTGAGCATAAACAATGTGAAAATACAAGAGTAAAAAATGATGTTCACCACATACAGCAGACCAAACACACTAAACATCATATACAACAAACATCAAAGAAATGTCACCCCGTAAAACTAAAAGCACACTACTTCTACATAATTTTACCATAATTGTCAATGGAAAAAATTATAAACTAACTATCAATAAACTTGTTAAAATCGCTATCAGCATTGAACTTCTCTAAAAAGATGTAAAAATTATAAACTAACTATCAATAAACTTGTTAAAATCGCTATCAGCATTGAACTTCTCTAAAAAGATGTAAGCATGTCGTATGGCTAAGGCCAACAATTCCTTCCTTTCATTTCTTTAACACCATCATTATACTTTTCATTATCCCTCACCAAGTTAGTGTTTCAAAAACTAATAATTCTTAACTGAAGCAAGGAATTCTAAATCATTCGATGACTAGAAAGAAAATAACAAATTCTAATTTGTGAAACGGACTTGGTATGCAACAACAAACGGCGCATACACAGTGACACGCATTGAACAAGACCACCAAAAGAAAAGAAACCTCTGGGAAAATTTGATTTCTTTCTTATACGAGTCAATAGGAGACTTAGTCGACCTCCTCCATCTTGCTCTCCTCCTGAACGGAGGCGTCCTCGTCTTCCAGAGGCGGCATGTCTACATCCAGCTCACCGGTGGCATCGCCCTCGATGCTGAGGCCGAGCTTCAGCATCCTATTAATTCTGGCAGCGAAAGTGTTTGGGTCTTCTAAACTGAACCCCTAGGTGAGCAGGGCGGTCTCGTACAAGAGCATCACGAGATCCTTCACCGATTTGTCATGATTGTCCATCTCGGCTCTCTTTCTCAGCTCCTCCATGATGGTGTTCTCAGGGTTGATCTCCATCGTTTTCTTGCTGGACATGTAGGACGACATGGAGGTGTCGCGGAGGGCCTGGGCCTTCATTATTCTCTCCATGTTCGCCGTCCATCCATACTCGCCCGTCACCAGACAGCAAGGGGAGTCCACTATGCGATCCGAAACCACTACCTTCTCCACCTTGTCACCCAAGATGTCCTTCATCACTCTGCACAGGCTCTCAAATGCGGTTTTCTTCTCTTCCCTCTTTTTCTTCTCCTCCTCTGTCTCTGTCTCCTCCAGCTTCAGCCCTTCTTTCGTAGCAGAAACAAGCTTCTTCCCGTCATACTCCTTGAGCTGACCTACTGCGTACTCATCGATGGCATCCACCATGAACAGGACCTCATAACCCTTCCTCTTCAGTCTCTCCAGGAACAGAGAATTCTCCACTGCCTTCTTGCTCTCACCGGTGATATAATACATGTCCTTCTGCCCCTCTTTCATTCGGGTCACATAGTCCTTGAGGCTCGTCATCTCATCTCCACTCTTCGTCGAGTGATATCTCAGCAAATCCGCGAGCTTAGCCCTGTTCTGGCTGTCTTCATGTATCCCCAATTTTAAGTTCTTCGAAAACGCCTCATAGAACTTGGCATACTCCTCTTTGTTCTCCGCGATCTCGTTGAACATTTCAATACACTTCTTTACCAAATTCTTCCTAATTACCTTCAGAATCTTGTTCTGCTGCAGCATTTCCCTGGAGATATTGAGGGGCAGATCGTCAGAGTCCACCACACCTTTCACAAAACCCAGGTATTCGGGAATAAGTTCTTCACAGTTGTCCATTATGAAAACCCTTCTCACGTACAGCTTAATGTTGTTGAGCTTCTTCCTTGCGTCAAACAGATCGAACGGTGCCCTCTTGGGAACAAAGAGAATAGCCTTGAACTCCAACTGACCCTCCACACAGAAATGCTTCACACCCAGGTGGTCCTCCCAATCATTGGTGAGACTCTTGTAGAAAGACGCATATTCTTCCTTACTAATCTCCTCTGGCTTCCTCATCCAAATGGGCTTTTTCTTGTTTACCACACTCCATTCATGTGACACTTCCTTCACCTTCTTTTTCTTCTTCCCTTTCTCCTTGTCATCCTCCACTTCCTCAATATCCCCTTCATCTTCATCTTCCTTCTTCTCCTCTGCCTCCTCTTTGTCGTCGCTGACCTCCTTTTCTGTAGTCTTCTCAGTCCACAAATAGATGGGGTAGCTGATGAACTCGGAATGCTTCTTGACCAGATCCTTCAGCCGCCGCTCCTCCAGGTACTCCAGCTGCCATCCCCAACCAAGCCATGCCCTTAAATTTAAATAAATGCACAGGAAAAGTTAAAAGAAACAAACTGATGAAACATATTAGAACAGGGCATGTTTATAGTACTTGGTCTTCCTTGAGAAACAGAGTAATTTTAGTTCCCCTGCCCAGGGGCTCTCCGTTAACGTCTCTAGTAACAGTAAACGACCCCCCAGCCTGGGATTCCCAAACGTATTGCTCATCGTCGTTGTGCTTAGTGGTAACAATCACTTTCTCAGCCACAAGGTAGGCTGAGTAGAAACCCACGCCGAATTGACCGATCATGCTCACATCCGCCCCGGCTTGTAGAGCCTCCATGAACTCCTTGGTCCCCGATCTCGCAATGGTTCCCAAATTGTTCACCAAATCTATGCATTGCAAATCAGAAAATTTCACACAAAACACCCACTATAATATAATCTCAAGATTGATTAAACTAAACATAAGCATACAATCATAAGAATCATATATCAGAATTCTAGTGTACTTACCCGCTTTAGTCATGCCTATTCCGCTGTCAATAATAGTGAGGCACTTGTTAGCCTTGTCGGGCACAAGCCGAATGAAGAGCTCCGGCTGAGCATCGAGCTTGCTCTTATCCGTCAGTCCTTCGAACCGAATTTTGTCCAGCGCCTGCAGCCATTGCCACAAACAATAATCAGCATTTAATATATTGGCATGTGAATTGATGAATCTAATTTACGAGGATGAATTGCTGATTCATCCTATTTTACTGCCCTGTAATCAAAGCTTCGAGCCCCACCTAATTCTCTGAAAATATAGCCCTACACTTTGGATGGGAAGGGAATGGAAGTTCAAAATTAATAAATCTTAAATTTCATACTTACATCGGACGAATTGCTGATGAGCTCCCGGAGGAAAATCTCCTTGTTGTTGTAGAAAGTGTTGATGATGAGGCTGAGCAGCTGATTAATTTCAGCCTGGAAAGCGAAGGCCTCCACCTCGCCGCTCTGCATGTTCACGTCCGCCATTGGAATTGGAATTGCGACGAATCAAAATAGAATAGAACAGTGAACCAGACAAGTATTCAACACTTTCAGATCGCCGAAAACCTAGAGCAAATGCAGAAATCTCTTCTAAGATATATCAGAAACTCTGCCGATATCAATCTTTCGCACAAAACGTTGCCAAGGCATACTTCTAATGGTTTCCTCACCTAAGGATTCAACTTTTCCTGTTTCAAGAAGAGCATGGGGGCCACTTGCAGGAATTGAGTTGAAATCACCACAGACTAACATAGGTATGTCTACACTGACAACCATTTTCTGTAGTCCTTTAAGAAGAGTATGAACCTGCTAGAGTTTGACATCCTTGAGATCTAGATTTCCATTTGTGTGTATTAGCCACACAAATAAGTTGACGTTTTCCCGATGCAAGGGAATCGATCCCATGGTTAGTGTCTTTTTCCTCCAAAACTACAATCAGAGCAACATTGTCTCTGTGTTAGGTCCCTATAATACTAGTGATTACCTCATTACTATTGTAGTTGTATCCCTTGTTAATATTGTTGTGCCCCTATTGTCCCCATATTTTTATTACTCTGCCCCATAGAATCCCTCCATTGTTATTTTTGTGGCTTTATATTATTATTGTTAGGTCAGCTGGGTTATATTGTGACTCCTTAGACTCCTATATATAGAAAGGAGGTTTTGTCATTTGAATCATCCAAGAATTGTTCATTTATGTAATGTAAAGGAGGTTGCCCCCTTGAAGAGGCTGAATTCTAAGGCGTTCAACTATCTTTTCTATCTTTTTGTGAGCTGGTTTCATAACAACATCCCTTCGCATTCTTGGCCAATAATAAAAATGGTTGAGCTACTCTAATGTTTTGTCTATGCCGAAATGCTCGGCTAGACCTCCACTGTGCTTCTCTCTAATGATATTCTCTCTCATTGAACAAACGAGAATGCATAACCATCCCGCTTTAAATAATAGCTTCTCCTACAAATTATAGTCCAACCATGGACTATTGTTTCTCAGCAAAGGATTCTGATAGGCTTCATAAGCCTCTTTGAAATCTATGTCGATCTGATACAAGTCTTTCAAATGCTCAAAGCCCAGCACTTGTATTGTACTCTCCTGCAAGAGGAAGGCTCTTCTACTCAACGCATCTACCACCTTGTTGGCTTGTCCGCTAATGTGTTTCAACACAAAGGTGAAACTCTGCAAGTATTCAACCCACTTAGAATGCTTGTGATTCATCTTATGTTGTTGCATCACGTATTGCAGTGTAGAATTATCACAAAATAAAACAAACTCATTCCCCAACAAATAGTGTCTCCAATGCTTCAGTGCTTGGATGACAACATAAAATTCTTTGTCGTAAGATGAATATTTCTTCCTGCTCTCATTCAACTTCTCGCTGAAAAACACAACAGGTTTGTCTTCTTGGCTAAGTACAACTCCAATGGTTGTAATGCTTGCATCACAACAAAGCTGAAAAAGCTTTTTAAAATATGGAAATCTCAGGATCAGCCTTTCTGTGTTCTTCTTCTTCAGTAGTTGAGAACTCCTCTCTTTTGCCTCTGCCCAACAAAAAGGTTGACTTTCCTTTTTTATAGTGTCCAACATAGGTGCGCAGATTTCACTAAAATTCCTTATAAATTTATGGTAAAAACTTGCCAGCCCATGAAAACTACGTACCTCAAACAGACTTTTTGGCGATGGCCAGTTAACAATTGCTACAATCTTCTCTGGGTCCATCTTCAATTCATTTTCTGCAATCACAAAACCCATATAAACAAGTTCTTTTTGCAGAAAAGTGCATTTTTTCATATTCATCAATAGCTTATCTTCTGCAATTTTTCCAGCACACTTTGAACATGTCGAAAGTGTTCCTCCCTTTTCTTGCTAAAAATTAATATATCATCAAGGTACACTATTACAAACTTTCCAATGAACTCTTTCAGCATTTCATTCATTAGTCGCATAAAGGTACTGGGTGCATTACTCAATTTGAATGGCATTACCAGCCACTCATACAACCCTTCATTGGTCTTGAAGACTATCTTCCACTCATCCCCTTCCCTGATTCGAATTTGATGGTAACCACTCTTCAAATCAATCTGCGAGAAGTATGCTGCCCTGCTCAGGTAGGCCATCATATCGTCCATCTGTGGCAGTTAAAATCTGTACCAAATGGTAATCTTGTTGATGGCCCTCGAATATGTGCACATTCGCCATTCTCCTCCTTTCTTGGGAGCGACAAATTTTGGAACTACGCAGGGGCTCAAACTCTCCCTCATCAGCCCTTTATTCAGCAATTCCTACACCTATTTTCTGATTTCCTCATTATCTTTGGGGCTCATTTAGTATGTTGCCTTGTTCGGTAGGCTTGCTCCAGGGATAAAATCGATATGATGACTTATAATTCTCTTAGGAGGCAATCTATCTGGTAAATTGTCCACTACTATATCGCTGAATTCCTGCAGCATTTTCTGAATTTATGCAGGAAAATCAGACACTTCTGTGTGTAACAACACTATTTTTTCCCTTCTCACAACAACACAGTTCACTTCATTATTTTCAATCTGTTTCAAAAACTATTTTCCACCCATTAATAACGCTCTCGTTCCGCTTGTTTCTGTTGTCTCCTCCTCCTTGATGGGCACAAGGGTGTGCTTGATCCCATCTTTGAAAAATTTGTAATAGTTTGTCTTCCCATCATGCACTACCTTCCATTCATACTTCCATGGCCTCCCTAGTAGTATATGACATACTTCCATTGGAATAATATCACAGATAACCTTGTCTTTATACCTGCTAATATGGAACTCAACTTCACACTATTCGTCAACCAATAGTTGATGGCCTTTCTACAACCACGATACCTTGTAAGGAGTGGGTTGCTTCAACTACTTCAAACCCAAGTTCTCTACCATCTCTGTGGAAACCAAATTATCCGTGCTCCCACTATCGATAATCAATTTGCAGCATTTTCCTTGTGACTTACAAACTATCTGGAATAATGCTTTCCTTTGAGTTTGTTCAGTTGTTTCTTTGGCTAGTTTCAACAACACTTAATTCAGAACTAAGTCTTCCCCTGTTTCCAGCACATTTTCTACTTCCCAGTGGCATGCCTCTCCTTCCACTGGCTGTGCAACATATGCTCCTATTTGACCAGCTTGTTCTACTTCAAGACACGCAAAATATCTATGCCCCCACTTGTGGCACCTATAGTACTGATAGTTAGCTCCTCTACCTCGGCCATTCCCTCTTCCTCGCTGATATGGTCTGCCACCTCTAGTGTTGTCCCCTTTTTCTGTTGTCCTAGAAGTTTTGGAACTGCTGCCCTCTTCACTATTGCTGGCAATTCGCCCTCTGCCATATGATTGTCCTCTTCCTCTACCGATTCCTCATCCTCTCCTTGCATTTTGTTTTCTGGTGATCTTCTCCTCTACCTTCATGGCACTCTGGTAGGCTTCCTCTATATTTTTCAGGGAAAGAATTTTGATTTCATCTAATATTTCCAATCTCAGACCATTTACATACCTTGTTGTTTTCTCCGGGGTGTCCTCTGTATAACTAGCTATTAAATTTACCTGGTAGAATTCTTCAGTATACTCTCTCACTGTCATCCCTTTTTGCCTCAAATTCTTCACTTACCGATGTAGTGCAATCTGGTAGTCTTTGGGCAGAAATCTACCTTTCAACTTGGACACCATTCTGGGCCATTTCTTTATTGGCAACTTGTTCATTCTCCTTCATTCCACCTAGACAGTGTCCCACCACAGGGTTGTGTGTCCCTTCAGCTTTGTTGCAGCGAACTTAACACTTTGATCTTCGCTGACCTCCTCACACTCAAAATATTTGTCCAATTCACTGATCCAGTTAGACAAAACTTCTGTGGACAAGCTACCATCATAATTTGGAATTTCTGGTTTAGGCTTGCTACTAGCCAATAGGACCGACTTCAACAATCTCATCCTGGCCCTTCTTCATCCAATCTATCTATTGTAACTATGGCTTCTTCTTCACTATCATCTCCTACCTCTGGATCCCTTCTCGTTCCTGCTTCGACTGCCGCCAAATGAGCAGTAAGGATCCTGATTTCCTCCCGCAATCCTCCCTCTACTACTCTCCGAGCACCTCTTCCACGACCTCGTCTTCCAACCTCCATTTCTCAAGAAAACTCTAAATCCTTCTCTGATACGACTATGATGGGACCAACCCATGAATTATGTTCTAATGCTAACAATAATAATAAACACCAATGATTTTAATCAACAAATGTGTGATTAGTAAATAATTGGGATCAATACATATGATTAGGCCTTAAGAAAATGATTATTATGGATATTTGTTTGTTGGAATTTATGTCAGAATTAATGTAGGTCTACTGGCTGTACCCACCTTGACTTCTGCCTTCCTGCTCTTTGATGTTACCAATACCAAAGCCCTCGTTTCTTTGTCATTCGGTCATTTCTTGTTTTTTCTTTGTTGCAATGAGGGTTTGTGCATGTAATGAGGGTTTGTCTGCAACTCTATTAAGTTCTGTAATGGTGCTTTGTCCACTCCTAGTTATGGATTCCTCTGCCTAGTTATCGCTCTTCTCTATGGATGCTACTATCTCTGTTATTCTCTTAATTTACTTTGAATGATTTATTTTGGTTGCATTTTTGGTTAATCTACTCTTGACTCCCCGTGGCTTCCAGGTTGCAGTCACAACGGACCCCTGTGCTCGGCTTCGACAGATTCTGGCAAGGTTATTCTTCTCCTTCCTTCCTATAGCTATTTGCTCAATTTTACTGTGATGCTAAGGGTGGCCACTCCTTGTGAGCAGGGCTCCCTCTTGTGTCTGTGACCCAGTTTTGAGATCGATTTGCCAGTGCCATCTATCCTTCAGGTAAATTAAGTTAACACCCTTTCCTTCATTATTTGTTACTCGTTCTCACACTTGTTTCTGGAACGCGGTCATTAACATTTCTCTGATGTCTCTTCCGCAGGTTGGGTTTTGGCTCCAGATTGAGTCGTGGCTCAGATTCTATCAGTGAAATCAGTAGGGTCATTCTCTGCCATATATTTTCCATTTATAGTCTTTCTTATTTGGGTCCTTCGCTGGTATAGTATGCTATTAGGTTAGAAGAATGAGAGGGTTGGCTCCTCTGTCTGTTGTTTTGTGTCCAATGACCTTTTCCTATAAATTGTAATTAATTTCTTTCTTTCGGCAATACTGTAATTATATAAGGTTTCAAACCCTAGCTTCATTATTTGTTATTGTTTGAGGGGGAGGTCATTCCAATTTGTTGTTGCTGGTCTTATGCTCTTGAACATTTTATCTATTGATGTATGGGAACATTAAATTGTTTATAATGGAAAAGAAAGTATTCAGTTACACATAGGTTACCCCTGTCGTGAAGGAATTTTACAAAGTTTGCATTCTGTTTGATCGCTTCTTTAGTTGTTGCTTACACCGTGTATCTGGAACATATAGTGTTTGCTAGGATTACATAACTTTGTCCTCTTGTTAATGCTATGCTCCTTATTCTCGTCGTTCGAAATTAAGAACTTTGTCTCTGCCTGTTAGAAAAGGTTTCTAGGAAATAAAGGAACACATTTCTTTGTTTAACTGTCATACACAGTAATTAATAGGAAAAGAAACTGAAATGAAGGATTGCTTGCTATAGAAGGACTCACATACTCAGGGTTTTGATAATTGTTTGCTACTGTATTCTATTCTTGTTCTCGACAATCGAACCTTTTTAAAAATGTATTACATTGGCTTTTATATTGTTTTCCCACATTTACCTGAACTGTTTGCAATTATATATATGTAAATTATATATCTTAAAGTACAAGAAGACATGAAATAGTTATCGATATGTAACTGAAATATCTATATCTATATCTATATATATATATAATGAAAAAAACAACTCTAAGATGAATTAACAAATAAAATATAGACGGTGTGTCAGTAACAACCCTAAGCTAATTGTAGTGTTCCTAGATACCCCTTAACTAATAATGAAATTAAAAGAAAACAAGTTCCTACACACTGTTTTGATCAACAAACATAAAGAAAACCAAGTGATGATAAACCTCTCCTTCTTAGCCAAGACCAACACCTTGTCATGGTGCCCTTAGCTAGATTCTCCTGCATCATCACCCATGCTCAGATATTTATCTAGGGGAAAAAAACTACTCAAAACCCCTTACTATCTGAATTGCATTCATTAAAGAATAGAGATGAAATACATATGCATGTTGAAGCCTGAGCAAAACTTGCAAGTGTATAGTCAATCCCTCTGCGTGACTGACTCACTCCACCCAACACTTAGCCAAATTTGAAGCCCTCCAAGCTCCTATTTCCTTGTGTTGTTCTTTGAGGAATTAGGCCCCTATTAATTAGGAAATTTCCTCATCTCGATTGTGCAATTCCTTTAGGTCCTTCCTCTGACTGCATGTACCACGTGTGCACATTGGAATCGTCTACAAAAAATGTACACTACCTTGGAATATCCATCTCAACTTGATAACTCGAATTCTCTACATGCATGAGCTAATTTAATTCAATTGACTTCATGCCCCTGTCAGGTAGAAAGAGTCAATTTTGCGGACAAAACCAACCTCCCTAGAAGCTTAAGGCTTTCTAGTGACAAACAAGACAATTAAGAACAATCCTTCTCTAAATATGAATTTACCATACAAGAAATCAAGTGTTTAGATCCTACCTGTAGTCCAACGTTGTTGTAGTAGTCCAGCCTCGTCGATCTGGATGAGCTCCTCCTTCTCTCCGAAACCTGCATTCACTAACAATCAAACGATTACATAGCACCTGAATATCTCATAAAATAAAACATATTTAACATATAGACCAAGGAGTATATGAAACAACTCATTAATAACAAATTGTTGAGAAGAATGGACTTATTTGTATTAATAGGAAACAAAAGAAACCATTACAACCTGAGCCTTGGTGTTGTGCAGGTCCCCCAGGGTCCAGCAAGAGTTTTCCTTTACTTTGATAAGCTCACCCACTTCCAAATGAAACAAGAAAGGATGGTAATCTCTCCTCACAAGCTTCTACAAGGAAGTCCTAATTCCAGCAGCATCTACCCTTTGGAATGTTCAGCTTTTCAACCTCCCCTCCTCTGGCCCAATGCCTGTATTTATAATGTTCTAGAGGAAGTTAATCAGGTCCAACATCAATGGGATAAGCCCCTCTTTTGGATGGGGTAGCTCCTCTCTTGATGGGATAAGTTCCTCTTTCATATGGATGCATGAACCATCTGGAGGCGCTCAATACACGTCAAACAATCTTCTAGAATGCTCTAGAAATGACCACAAGTAACTTTTTTAAGATGAAACTCGCGCCTTTTGACCTTTACAGGGGTACGCACCCAACCCTTGACATACAGAGCGTACAAGTACACAGGTATAATGAACTTGGAGTGCGTACACACAGGTAAGGTAGAGAGAACCCGCGTACCCAGAGATAAACATGATTTTCAAATAATTTCTCTCTTTCTTTAAGTTTGACATGGAGAGCAGAGGTATAATGCTTTCCAAGGAGGATAATATGACTGTTGATGGAGCCATACTAACTGTAGATAGTCATGGTGACAAATTTCAGTGTAACAGGGTGGTAGCACCCCTCTGTCATGTATCCTGGCTATTAGTGTAGGACAGTCTTCTGCTTCATGATCAAGCAAAGTGCAATACTTGCATGATGAACAAGTAGGCTTAGTGAAATTGCAGGCATAGTGTAGTGGTCCTCCATAATTGTAGCAGATCAACTATCCTCGACCTCTGCCAGGTCCTCCTTCACCTCTACCTCATCTGCGCCCCTGAAGGCTTGTTCGCACCATCCCTGTGCTCTGGTCAGGGGGCCATAATTCTACCTGGACCCTATAGGTGGATTTTCTATCCATCATTAATTCATATCTTCTGCAATTGTGCTCATCATGCCCTACTAACCTACAGAAGTTGCAGAATAGTTGTTTTAATGTCTATACAAACTTTTGTAACAAATGATAGTTATTTGTGGCATTTTTTCCTGCTACCTGACATATTGCACACCATAATGTAGGCCCTACGCTAGGTCTTGCCTGAGCTTCTAGCCTCAAAGGAATTGGTCCTCCTCCTGCAATATAGTTCACAAAGACTAGGCAATAGTCTTTGTTGTGCCCATGACCCTTGCATTTCAGGCAGCATACCCCTTTGTGCACTTATGGTCGAACTATTCTATCTTGCTTCAAACTTTTCATCTTAAGGAAAATATTTTTCAACAGCACATGGATCTGCTAAACCCCCAGTTTTGGATCTTTCATCAGTGTTTCATGTAGTCTCATTGCAATTTCCAAGGCCTTCGCTTGAGTCGTTAAATTCTGTTGTGATAGCGCAACCCTTAGGTGTGGCAGGAGTGAAGTCACAAACCATTTGCGGTGTTGTCCATCTGTTAAGTTCATGTTAGCTTTGCGGATTTTACACTTCAACCTTTGATCTAATTCCCAAGGTGTCTCTCTTAGCTGCATTGTGATTTCCTTGCACCTCACAATCGACTGTGCCTCATATTTAGGCCTACTGAATGCTTTATTAAGTGTTGTTTGTCTGTCTGCAACTTTAGCATTCAGGTTATCATTAGAGTACTTGATGTACTAGGTTAGTGTGCAATCTTGCGGAGCACTAACTAGGGTTGCCTTCTTCATGTTATCATTTATAATGCCCTGAGCTTCCCATACAACTTTCATAATGAACTAGAATTGGTCTAGGTCCTCATTTCCCAAGCCTTTGAACAAAGGCAGCTTCACTGAGTTTTCCATACTGAACTGTGGTGGAGGCAGAGGTGGTGTGTATGAAGTCGCAAGTGATGGTGGTGAAGTTATGGGTGGTGTGGGTGGAGGTGACAGTCATGGGAATCCTTGTCTTATTAACTAAATAACAGTTCACGAAGAAACCCACGATATTCCCTCTTTGTTACCTTGCGGAGGTTAAATCAACAGACTATATTCAAGACCCTTTCTTCTTTCATTCTTATAAGTTTTTCCACTTCACATAGCTCGAAACATCAAGGTAGCTGCATAACCCATTTTTTGTACAATAAATTTTTAATCCAGGTATTCAAAGATTTCATGTACTTACCTTGTAGACCTTTGAAAAAATGTCACTCTTCCTCGCTATAGCTAACTAAGGTGTCGACCGAAAATTTAGTTACAAATCCTCCTATGATGTGATCAAGCTAATGATCGATAGCGTGGGTGATCTTATCCTCGGATGCTTCCAATCTTTGCACTAGCTCCAGGGTCCAACCAACAAGACCATCAAGTTTCCATCTTCGTTGGCTATCTGCTATCTTCGCGATACACTCGTATAACTCAACTGTAAAGGAACAAAAAAATTCTCGTGTATTTCTGTATGTAGGTACCTGTCTAGCCACTATTCCTTTGTCAATTGCAAACTTTTGTTCTCCCGTGCTACGAGTTCATGGATCTTCCTATTCAACCAGTATTCGATCTCTTTCCTAGTTGGATTCCAATGATACGACATCACACATCTCTTATGCAGATTCCAGTCCTAGCAACTGAATCATTGGTTGGCTTGTTGGGGCCTGACCCAGGTTCAACATTAATTAGCCAAACAAATCTCTACACTACTGGCCCTTTCGACATCAGCTCGTGGGGCAAAGATTGATATCTCACCTGAAGCAATATGGGGGGATGTTCGAACCAAGTTTCTACACCCTGAGATGGTCATGATGTTAGTTTATTCCTTCTATTCCTACTTTTGTGCAAGTCATTATGTTCTAGGTCTCTGGCTGTCTAACTTCTTATTCCTGCCTTTGATACCTCTGCGAAAGGGTACATATGACCTTCACACAACCCTAACCTTTGATTTAGATAATTTTGCACTGCTAAGGTAGTGTATTGCACAGATTGTCAAGTTATATAACATGACAAGATGCATTAACTAGAACAAAGACACAAAATATGTAGAATACTCCTCTTTATTGACATCCTTAAGTGATTATAGACTCTATCCGCCCTCCGCATACAAGTGTAGGGGTCTGCACAATCAGTTTCGGACTTTCACCATAGGCCTCTCCACACTCAGCTACAGAGCCTTTACCTACACTATGACCCAAAACTTAGACTTTCTACCTCATAACTATGACTAGCTTAGCGACTATTATCTACCTAGAGGTTACCTACTTAGCTCCTTGTATACAATCCCATGGTCCACGGACCATGGGTAGATCTTTTACATCCGACTTTACTTTACAAAAATAAG
This sequence comes from Pinus taeda, assembly GCA_000404065.3. Classification (NCBI taxonomy): domain Eukaryota; kingdom Viridiplantae; phylum Streptophyta; class Pinopsida; order Pinales; family Pinaceae; genus Pinus; species Pinus taeda. The sequence goes on from APFE030342909.1 coordinate 51,733, forward strand.
GGTGGACAACCTTTTATGACTTATGACACCTTTGCACTCCGTGACGACAAAATGTAGAGACTTTTCACTTTTATTACAAAACTTGACCCAAACATGGGCTTTTAGCCCCAAAATTGTCCTTGGGGGATCCCGTTCCCAATAGAAGGGTAGTTTAGCTCGTGAGTTGAATATTCTCAGAGTATAGGTTTTCATTTCTTGTGTTTCTTTGCTTTCAATAGGCCTGGACAGTACCTCAATGGAGTCATGCATGAACAAATAAATTGCTCCACTTCTAGCAAGCCTAGTCAGTACCCCACTGGAGTTGCATGATTCACCTCTCTGTGCAAGAAGCCTTTCTCTTCTTTCGCCTTTGTATTTTTGCAGAGGACTATACATAGGCACTTATTTATTTTTTGGGCTGGAATATGGATCCTGACTTATTGAGAGAAGAAGAGGTTGTTCCTTTAGAGAATCATGTAATACCTCAGATATAGGTTTACTTGTTTAGATTTTCCCCTTCTCCGTTTCTACTAGTTGGATGAGCTTGAACACATAGAGAAAAAAGCTGAGTATAGGCATGGGGATTTTGAGAATGGATATGCGTTCATGGTTGGACCAAAACTTACCTTGTAGACAGTTCATATTTTGCATCAAGACTTCATCAGCCGAAGGCTATAACCAAGTGTAGAGAAGACAAACAAAATATTGGCCAAGTGCTGCAGTGTCACAAGTCTCTTCAATTTCAACCACATATTATATTCAAAAGCTAGAACATAGTAGTTGGCAACACTTATTTCTGGAAACAGAGATAGTAAGAAAAGAAAAAAATATGAAAACAGCAAGCAGCAAGCAGAATATGTACATGTCATGGGCATGGCCTGGCCTTCAAAATGTAATTCTTGAGATCTTGGTCATTGACAGGAAGGTCATCAATCCTCTCGTCAAGTGATTGCAAATGATACGTCTGCAGGCCATGGATTAAAAACTTCAAATGAAAGTAGGAATGGAGGGCAACCTATGTTTGCTTCTTCCATCTAAAGTGTTTTGAGCACAGTGGAAAGTGATCCGGGAGGTGTGCTTGCACCTTTGCTAGTAGAGGCTACGATGTCCATTGTTGTCTGTCCCAATGCGTGCAATAGGATATCTCGCTGACTCTGGACCTTGGCTAACTCAAACAAACTGATTTTCACTTGAGTTTTCTTCATGTTATCAATAATGTTTTAGTCCAAATGTGGTCAAATCACCAAGGTTTCCGGGGTGGAATGGATTCTCATGTTGTCCGGTGGAGTGTTTTGCAATTTCTTTCTCATGGATGTACTCTTATCTGCTATTGTCTTCCTAGAATTACATTGTGTTTTCTGCTTTAGGGTGGCTAGTGGATCGACCTTCCTCATCAATAGTCTTATCTTCTCTTGCATTTTGCAAAGTGTAGGGGGAGCTCCTTTACTCCTAAGATTGTAATGATCATTTTTATTTTGGGGCTGCATCTTGGTGTTCACCTTGGACATTACTTACAAGCACTGATATCCATTCACAACATGCCCAAAACTTGATGCTTCATCAGGTGCAACCTTTTTGTCATCATCAACGTCATTTAGTTTCTCCTGCATATTTCTTTCTCCATCAACTGTATGACTGCAGACAGAGATAACTACTCACTTCTAGTCCGAACAAGAGTTCTTGAGGTGATGTTCTTCATGGAAAGAACATAACTTAGGATCTACGCATTGTTTGAGTTGGAATACAGGCTTTTGTGCAGGTTTTGAAGTGAATCAGTTGTTGCTTGATGATTTGCCTGATGAGCTATTTTCTTGTCTTTGTCTGGGCAGATGGCTGCTTGAAAATTTGTCCGTTTTCCATTGTTTGAGCTCATACACTTTTGTATTGAAATTCTTGACAAGGCGAGTGAGGGTCTCAATATTAGTTACTTCATTGTCTCTACCCTTGCTCACCGTTGCTTGGGGATTCTTTCTCACATCCTTAGATTCCTTCATTTATTCGTCATCCTTGTTGACTCTGATTGCGCGCAGGTCTTTCTCAACACCAATAGTCTCTTCACAACTTTGCAAGAGTGTTGGTTTTGCAGCTTGCTTGACAAACTATGCAATGCTGGTTGGTAGTGTGCATGTGTGGTAATCAACAGTGATGGAGTCACGAGGTTTAGGGTCCACTGCAAACTTGTTCAAAATGGGAGTAAACCTCTGATTGAAGTCTTTTACTTTTTCGTTCCCCTCCATCTTGAGACTTCTTGATTCTTTGAGTAGCATGGCTAGGGTCTTGTCATCAGCAAACATTTCAAGGAACACATGTTTTAATGTACCCCAGTTCTATATAGAGTTTAGTGGAAGCTTATGACACCATGTAGTTGTGCAAACATCTAAATTACATGGGAACAATTTACATGCTACGTCGTCATATCGTACCTCAAGGGTCTACAGCTATAGGAAAAAAATTTCGAAGTTGTCTTCTGCCTTCACCATTCTATCAACGTTGAACTTGATGTTCATTCTCTCAGCTTGCTTTGGGATCTTGTGTAGAACAGTCAGGAGAGCCAATGGTGCCTGAGTCATCCATTCAAGATTTGGGTTAGCCATCTGTTCTTCTTCTTCATCCTCCTCCTCTCTTTGATAGTTTGGTGGTTTTTGCTCTGAGTTTGTTGGTTTTCCTCCACCTCTACCTCCTTCGCTACCTTCCCCTTTGCCTCCTATACTGTATTTCAATCCCAATATCACAAGAGTGTCTTTTTCACCTTACCAGAAGATTGGAGGTTCCTCACTATCTTCAATAGCTTTTGCAAGACCTTCAAGTGTGGCAAGAACTGCTTCTTCCACTGATGATACAACAACTCCCGTGGGAGTGTCTTTTGGATTCCTTGATGCGTATGGAAGCTATTGTATGTCGAGGATCAATTTGACTGCTTTCACGAACTGGCGAGTGTTGGGACAGACAAAGAAAAGTTCATGATACAAAATATCATGTTCAATCTTGGGAGGTGAGGAGTAACCAACTGTAGAGTCGTGTGTAGGTGAGAGGGAGTGCGAGTTACTGCCTTCACCAGATGATTGATGAATGAGTGTGAGGGGATATTCAACCATATACAACTGGTTGCCCTCATTCTAGCACTAGAAATGTTGATGGTGATTGACCCACCTACATTCAGGGGATGACCCTGGTATGATGTCCCAAATAGACCACACACTACTTGGTGTGGGAGTCCCATATAGTATGATGGCCCGATTTCCATTGTCTTAAGTATTTTCCTCAACTCTTGCTTGTCAGCACAAGAGAGTGGTTTGCTTTGTCTTCGAGAAGTGAGGTTCATGTTCTTAGTGATTGCTAGTCTACTTGTGTCAATGGTTCTTTCACTGTAGAGGGAGAGGGTGAGAGTGAGTCCCAAGTTGGCTGGGATGAAGTCCCAACTCGGCTACGAACACACAAATTAACAAGATGTGCACAGATTTCAGAGGAGCAATCCACATGGATGCGGAAGTCACAACACACAAGGTAATATAACAGGTACACCACTCAATGGATGAGTCTACATGAGTGCAATGGTTGCTACAACAATATTTATGTGAAAGGTTTGTCTGATGTCCGGGGAGATAGCCACCATGGGTGAGAGAATATTAACAGAATATACAACACATTTCCATTAATAGATTATGTATTACAACATGTGAAATAATTAAAGAGTTCAACACAGGTTAAAGCAACATGAATTACAAGTGTTCAATATTAATATTACAACAACTGCAATACATGCATGAAAACGTGTTGGCCCATTAGCAGGTTGTTGAATTAAGTGAAAGTTTTAAGACAGATCATTACACCATACATCACTAACCCCATGTGTAGGAAGTTGGAGTCACTACTTACCCCTCAAATAAAACATTACAAACTATCTTAGCTATGTGGGAGGAGCTCAGGTGAAAAGTCCTTTCATGTGAAAATGAGAGTGTATTTATAGCCAAGGGTTGAACTGACCCTTGTGGCTGTTCGACTACCCTCATGACTGTTTGACTTCCACGGGTTTTCGACTTTGCATGACTCTTTCTACAACAAATGGGTCTATTGGACTTCCATGTTACATTACATTGATCGACAACATAGCCCATAGTAGATATGTGGGTGACATGACTCATGACATGACTCAACATTACAGTGCTAGTACATTCATGCTACTGGTGGAGTGCATGTTGAGCTATAGTGTTATTGGGTGATGGATTTCTTCATGATGTGTCATAGCTTCACCTATGCATGGTAAGGTTCGTGGAGTCTTCGATGGTCATTGGTTTGCTTGATGTTGCTTTGGCACATTGCTCATTGCTTGTATGTTGGAAGGCTTGACAGGTTCTTCTATTCGTGAAAGGTGAATGTTTGTTCGTTCATCCATCTATGAGCATATCTTTCATCTTTTCTCATTCTTTCGTCCATGAAAATATATTTGCATGATCATCCATTTGCGAGCACATCCCTTTGCATGCATCAGTCGTTCATTCGTTGGTGAACTTGTATTTCTGCATGTACTCCCTTCATTCATCCCATTCGTCGTCGCGCCATGTTTGTTAGTGTACCTATGCCTATAGTCACTTAAGATGAGACGACATGAAATCCAAAAAATTCCTAGTCTACTATCACACATGATCATTTCAGATGCAGGTGACCGGCAGAGGCAGCAAGGTTACGAGGCAGGATGATGGATCTGGGCACTGCTGATGAAAACTATGAAGGAGTCACAGAGTGATGAAGATGGGCAATCCAAGTCCATAGTAACTGTCTGTGAGGTCTGGCTCGGCTGGAAGGAAAAACTGCACAAATTTTGGGAGGGACAGTCTAGGATGGAGGAAGCCAAGGTAGACAGAATCTACACAGGTTCGAGAATGAGTGAGCAACAGGGGCTAGAAGAAAAAATTTGCCCAATTTTATATAAGAGCAGGTTGGGCTACATGTAGGATCAACAGGCTGAAATTGCTCAGATTTTTGGAGTTACTAGCTGGGAGCCTAGCAGCCGAAACTACACAATCACCAAATGGAACTAGAAGTTGGCTGGTGGGTGATTGGCAGTAGAAACTGTACAATTCCAAAGGGGAACATGCAGTCAGCTATCGAGAGCTTGGCAGCAGAAACTGCGTAATTCCTGGAGGGAACTGTCAGTCTGCTGCTTGGAACTACTGGCGAGAGAAATTGCATTGGTACTAGGAGGATTACCTGCTGATCATCTCTTTGCAATTTTTGTGTTGAACAGATTTTTGAGCAGTAGAGAGCCTAATCATGAAGATTCACAATTTTCTAGATGAGCAGTTGGTCAATTGTTAGAAGGACTGACTGGAAAAACTGTACAATTTTCCTGAGGGAGACAGGGATGGGCACTGGGTCTGTCTGGCCTATCTCTGTAATTTCTTCACTCTGTAGAGCAATAATTTTCAGTAGTCTCTTCGCAATTTTTGAGGGGATTCAGTCTCAGTGTGGCTGTCGGGTCTGACTCTCTAGGTGGCCAGCATGAAAGTTGATTGGATCGCTTGTGATCAACGTGGTTTGAAGAGGCTTTCTTGCTGCTTTTGCACTGTTCTAGGTGATAGTCAATCAATTCGATGTGGCATGATGGTGTAGTTGTTAGAGGAGAGTCTCATCATCAGAACTTCAACAACATGACTAAGTGTGTGAATGAGTGAAAGATGCAAAAATGTGATCTTACAACACAAGCCCTCATGACTTGATCACAAGACGAATCAAACCAACTAGACACACATGTTCAACATGACTAACCAACGGTGTGAGAGATAAGAGTGACACTCGTGATTGTTCATTCATCAACTATGACAATGCTTGCACAATAATGAATGTGACTCCGTGTGTGAGTATGACAATTGTTTCATAGCGAACACAACAAGTACACATGAAGCGAAGACTTTGAGCATAACCAAAACATCATCGTGAGCATGACTTAGATACCAACATGCGAAAAATTGGATGAAATGAACAAGCAAGGTGGGTGTGAAAGCTCACATGAGCTCACAGAGTGAACTTGACTGTATGCAACCATCAAGTGAAACTCTCAAGGCAGGCTCCCAAGTTGGGTGCAGGACAAAATTTTGGATGGTCGGTGTGGCAGCTGCAATAGTACAAGAAAAGCATATGCATATCCCCATCTACATCAATCGATGCTAGGGCCAGCTATTTCCCATGTTAGTTATCAAAATATTACCACAAATCATTAATATTCTTATGCACTGCCTAATGCTCCAATCCCATTAGCACCAGTGCCTCATCCTCCCATGCCTCCACCACCTCTACCACAACAACAACCATCTCCACATAATCAAGTGTATGCTCAGAAAAGTAGTACCAATCCCCCTTACCATAGGATAAGGAATAAGGGGAAGGGTAACCAGAATTAAAAACCTCAAGGTAATGAAGGAAGGAAGGTCAACAACCTAATGCCTTAAAGGGTGATGAGCCTAATCGCACAACCCAGCAAGAGGGTGGATAACCCAAGTAGAACGAGGCTCATAGAACCAATAAAACTTGTTCATGTTGTGGATTTTTTGGCCATTATAATCATGAATTTCCCCTTTTACCTCATATGTGTGAGGTATGGGAAGATCAAGTAGCTGACCCTAGAGGATATCAACCCATTTCTCCACCTCCTCCCCATCCAATTTCATCACAGCCAAAAGTTCTTACCAACCCTTTTCCTTGTCGAGGATATGTGGTTTGTCAACCCACACAGAGTACTACAACTTTTCAACCTTCACAGTTTGGAAAAAATAATAATAATATCCTCATGATGGATTCTAAAGAAATCAACCTCCAAACCCAGTTGTGCCAATATGATAATCATCCTAATAAGTTAGCCATTGACACCCAACCCAAACATTGCACTAGGCCCTATCATCACCAAATGGTACCTTATAGACCCCTCAACCTAAGGTGGAGGTTATTCCTAAGATCACCAAAGGTTCCTTAAATTGAAATGTTGCTTCTCCTAAAGCTACCCATAGCTATAGTACAATAAATGACTTGGCACAATCTCTTGCTACCATTTCAATGCTCAAATTCCCCCATACATGACCATCAAAATGGAATCTCTACTATCTTCTCTAGACATTGTGGATACTTTTGACAATCATATAACAATTATAACAAAGTACTAGTATAAAAATTCCCGTAGAGAATACTTTTACTACTAAACATAATTTTACAATTTCTATTAAATCTCCTTGATTTGTAGATATTTTCAATGACTTTGCAACAAGTAAGTTTCCTCCTCAATTGTCAGCTAAGGAAAGAAAAAAGGTTATTAGATCTAGTGCATCTTACTCTTGGATAGACAAAGAATTATATCAAGCTCGACCATTTATAATCATCAAAATCTATGTATGAGAGGATGAATTACATGATATATCCAAAGCATGACATGATAATCCTTGTGGATGACATTTTTCTAATAGAATAAATGTATACAAACTCCTTCTCTCTAGATATTATTAGCCTTCGATTTTTAAGGATTCCAAAGAATATGTCAAGAGACATGTCAAAACTATTAGAATGGTGAGATATATTGAAACCAATGAAATGGAATTACAACCTTAGTTATTGATAGCTCCACTTGAAAAATGTTCTCTAGAATTTGTAGGTACAATTATTCCATCTTCCAAGTAGGAATTGTATATTTTATCTGTATTGATTTTGTGACTAAATGGGTAGGGCATAAACCATTAAATTTTTCTACTAATTTTTTTTATTGAAACATTTATTTTTGAGGATATTTTTACTCATTTTTGTGTCCCAAGAGAAATTGTTACAGATCAAGGTGCACAATTCACATCTAGGTCTGTTTAGAAGGCCATGGTGTTGAGAAATACAGAGCAAAGAGATGAAATGATTTCTCTAGAAATGATAACTACTTGTGAATACTTTTTACTTTTCTTAATTAGGTTCTTCTTGACCTGTTTATTATTATGTGTTCATATTCACCAAACAACTACCAAATCATAAAGAAAAATGAGACAAAGGACAAAAGATATAGGTTACTATCCAAGGCCAAAACCTCTCCAATCTTGAGAGGAAAACCCAACAATTTCTTATTCTTATAGAAGCATAAATTAATGAATTCCAATACCATCCTTTAACTAACAACCCCTCCAAAACCAACTCAACCCTTTCTTGAATATGTTGCAACTTTTCCTTCTTTCTTCACCCTCGATCTTGCAACTCAAGTCTAAAATTCGTGGCCTCTATCTATCCAATCATTGACTACCTATAGATGACTAAAATTTCCCACATGTGATCGAATTAGGGTAATTAAGCCCTCCTTCTCCTTTGCTTGACTAGGGCTAGCTTCTTTGAGACTTCAACTTTCAATTGAAATATCCTTCTTGCCTTGTTTCAACCCCCTTGATATGACTGTGATTTGGACTTGTAGCAGGTAGGAAACCCTAGTTTCCCTAGCACATGTGAACATAATTACCTAAAACAGACTTGCAATACCTTCACTTTTCTTTCAACCTTGATATTTTTTTATTTGCTTGGATGTGAGGCTTCTTCTTCATTATTCTTATAAAATGTGTTCCATGTCTATTCTTCTTCCTTGAAGGAGGTTGAGTGCCCTATATATAGGCTTCCATGTCATGCTTGTAGGCTAACTTGACTTGATCCTAGGCTGACATGTCATATTAGTGTATTCTTATTGCTTCATTTGAAGGCTGGCATGCTAGGGGTTTTTGGAATTCATCTTCGAGGGTATTTTGACACGTACAATGACTCAAGTAAATATGTAACATGCCCAAGAAGGGTATCTCATACACGAAAAAGACTCAATTGACTGTATAACTTAATGACCAATCCTAATAGCTCACAATGGGAGCTTGATCTATAAAAATAAAATTCCTTGAGCATGAAACCCATGTCTCAAGCTTAAAATATTTTTATTTTTCTTCTTTAGATTAATTACATAAAATAATGACTACACATGTCATTATGAAGACTAAACCTAGTTACATATTATTGGGCGCAGGATCCCCAAATGGCAATTTTGGAGCTTGAAACCCATATTTTGGTCTAATTTTGTAATCTAATTGTAAAGACTCCACATTTTTGTGGGCATGGAGTGTGTAGCTGTTAAAGGAGTCACAGGGTTGTCTACCCTTATTTTGATAATGTAATTTTGTTTGTAGAAGATCTACCCATGATCTGTGGACCATGGGATTGTATAAATAGAGCTAAGCTCTAAGTAGTAAGAAGGGGAAACTAAGAAATGGAAATAATAAAGAATTGAGAGATAACTCTGAAGTAGAAGTCTATGTTTTGGGTCATAGCATAGGTAGAGGCTCTGCAGCTAAGTGCACAGATGCCTAGAAGTTTGTAGCGGAGTACGCAAAACCCTGCAACTGAGTGCACAGGGTGAGTTGATTCTGTAATCATCTGGAAGTATCAATAAAGAAGAGTATTCTATCATTTCTGCAACTTTATTTCTTATTTATGCATCTGATATATTGGGTATGAATTTCACTTCTAATGCTTATATGATAGGAAAATGTGTATAATTGTATTGGTTAAGTAAACGCAAGTAAGAACATCTGTTTACGCAAATCTAACTAAGATCTATTAATAAGATAATTAAGATACTTGGCCCAGTTTAGGAGATATCGCAACTTGCTGCCCTAGCAATGCGAAAGGACTTTAGCCCCTGGTTAGGGCTGCATGGTAACCGATTATAACATTTCATGAAGGATAGAGTAGAGGGATAAGAAGCCTACATGAAGACATGTATAGTTGGAATAAACTGAAATCACAACCATCTCAAGTGTGTGGAAACTTGGTTCCAACATCCCCCCATACTGCTTTAGGTGAAACTTTAGTCCGTGCTCCATGGGTTGATGCCGAAAGGGCCAACAGTGTAGGGATTTGTTTGGCTAACTAACACCAAAACTAGGTTAGGACTTGTCAAGCCAACAAATGCTTCTATTTCCGAGACCACAATCTGCATAAGAGATGTGTGATGTGAATCATTAGAATCCAACTAAGAAAGAAATCGAAGCCTGGCTGGATAGAAGGATTCATGAGTTCGTGGCACAAGAAAATAGTAACCCACAACTATCAAAAGAACAGTGGTTAGATAGCTACCTGTATACAGAAATCCATAAAATCTTTTTCGCATCCTTCCCTACTAAGCTATATGAGTGGATCGCGAAGCTAGAAGATAGCCAAGGAAGGTGGAAACTTGACAGTCCTATTGTGTGGACCCTACAGCTAGTGCAAAGGTTCGAAACATCGAAGGATAAGATCATGTGTGTCGTCGATAATTGGATCGATCACATTATAGGAGTATTTGTCACTGTTTCATGGTTGACACCTCAGTCAGCTATAGTGAGGTAGAGCGATGCTTTTTCAAAGGACTGTGAGGTAAGTACGTAAAATATTTGAATACTTGGATTAAAATGTTGTTGTGTGAAAAGCAAGTTATGCATCTAAGTTGATGTTTGGTTCTACATGTAGTTGAAGAATTTATAGAAACGAAGGAAATAAGGGTATAGAGCATAACCCCTTGATTTCACCTCCATGAGGGATGAAGAATGGATCGCGAAGGTCTCTCTGTGAAGTGCTATTCAGTTGATAAGACAAGGATTTCCGTGAATACTACCTCCACCCACACCACCACTAGCTTCACCTTCATCACCTCTAACTTCTCCCCTACCACCTCCACCACCACCGCAATTTAGTACGGTGAGCATAGTGAAACTTCCTTTGTTCAAAGGCTTAGGAAATGGGATCCAAACCAATTCTTATTCATTGTGAGGGTTGTATGGGAAGGTCAAGGTGTTACTGATGATAACATAAAGTAGGCAACACTGGTTAGTGCTCTGCAGGATCACGTGCTAACCTGGTATATTAGGTACTCCAACGATAACCCAAATGCCGGAGTAGCAGATATCCAAGCAGCACTGAATAGGGAATTTAGCAGGCCTAAATCTGAAGAACAATTGATTGTTGGATTCAAAGAGATCAAGATGCTATTAGGTAGAAGCCTTGGATATTTCCATGAGACTACATGAGACTCTGATGCAGGATCCTAATCTAGGAGTCCAACAGATCCACGCAGAGCTAAAGAATCTGTTCCTTGAGATGCAGAGTCTCAAACAGGACAAGATGGTTTAACTAGAAGTGCATGAGGAAGTATGGTGCTTGAAATGCAAGAGTCAGGGTATGACAAGGATCACTACCCGATCTTTACAAATTACCTTGCAGGAGGAGGAACGATGCCTCTAAGACATGAAGTAGAAGCAAGACCTAGTACGATGTCTGCTTTATGGTGCGCTATCTATCAAATAGCTAGAAAGCATGCCATGGATAACTGCCACTTGTTATAGAAGTATATGCAAACTCCGCAACAGTTTTTCTGCAACTTTTGTAGGTCAGCAGGACATGATGAGTGTACTTATAGGAGCTATGAAGTGATGATGGATAGAATGCCCGCCTATAGAGTTTAGGCCGAAATGCGGCCCCTTCACTAGAATGTAGGGATGGTGTGGACAGGATTTCAGGGGTGTCGATGAGGCTGATGTGAAGGAGGACTTGGTAGAGGTCACAGATAGTTTATTTGCTATAATTGTGGATGGCCAGGACATTATGTCCACGATTGCACTAATCCAAAGCATCCATCATGAAGGTATTGCATGTTGTTTAATCATGAAACAGAAGATTGTCCTAAGTTAATAGCCAAGATACATGACAAAGGAGCACTACCACCTCTCCCAACTCAGAACCTGCAGATGATGAGGTCTGAGCCATGCGAAGAAGATCCGAATGTGAAAATAGTGCTATGAATTGCAATCATGACGGGGGATGAAAAAACGAAAAAAACTAGAAGACAACACATGGGTTCGCAAGGCCCATTGAAAGAGGCTAAGTTTAATTTGGAGCATGCTTGGGAAACCTTCATGGAAGCTAATAAGAGCTTCATCGAGGCCTCCACCTCAAGAAGTAAAGATAAGCTTGAGCTAGAGATGGACCCCTCTATTCTCACTACTTTCCTGGAAACCCGTATGAAGTTACTGCATGATAGTGAGGTTATGGAAGGGTTACAAGAACTCATCAACAGATGTGTCGGGACCACGCTAGGAGAACTGCACATAGTCTGAGGGATCGGAAAGCATAATTAAGGACGAGGCATGAAATGAGATTGACCATGCAGATTAGAGAATACGAGATGGATCAAGTCATTCTGGATTTGGGATTAGATTCAAATGTTTTACCGAAACAAACATGGGAGCGCATGGGGAGACCTATGCTGCAGTGGTCTTTGATTTAGCTGAGGATGGAAAATCAGTAGAAAAGCATACCCATGGGGTGATTGCATGGAGTAACTGTGGATATTGAGGAAGTAAGTGTGCTATAAGATTTTGAAGTAATAGAGATTGTTGATGACAACAATCCATAGCCTCCACTCCTGGGAATTGACTAGGCTATTGATATGAATAGGGTTATTAATCTAAAGAGGTGGAAGATGATCTTTGAGAAGAAATCAATGCGCATAATTATAGCCTTGGATCCTACTGAAGGATCATGATATACGAAACCAGTGTGTGACTATGAGAGTGAGGATGATCTAGAATGCATCTATAAGATAGCAGCGTCAAACCAAGACTGGGTGAATCACACCAGGGATGGACAGATTACATGGGAGCGCAAGAGTTCCTGCACTTTAGATTCTAACGAAGAAGTAGAATGATGGTAGAATCGGTTGCATGAGGTAACTACGCTGAATTAAAATATGATGACCTAGTCATTGCGTTGTGTGTCACTAAAAGAAAAAATATACCTACTTATGATGGTCTAAATGAGGTAGATAACTTCTTGGATGCATTTTAAAGAGAGGTACCGGAAAAGCAACACTTCCAAGCTTTGGACTGGGTACTGCATGATACGCCTACAAGATGGTGGGGTACACACAAAGGAAGCTTTGATGATTGGCACAAATGTAGGAGAATGATTCAAGCATGATTTGGGAAGCGTGAGATGCGACTGACAGACAAGTATGATGGACAAGATGATCCATGTGTGCATCTGACCAAGTGGACGTAGGGCTATGGAGAAAAGTGACAACCTGAGTGGATGCACTTATTCTGTCATACCTTGGATTTTATCCCAATGAACTGGTATATAGAAACAAAGCTCCACCATGGGACATGTGAATGGGATATTCTGCGTGAAGGGTTCATGATGTCCTTCCGTTTTGAATATGGGTTTGACAGTATTGATGAAGCACTACAAGAGGTGAAAGCAACCATCTTTAGGATACAACAAGAGCCTTTAGACCTGATTCAACCTAAATGGGCTACTCAACCGAGTCGCACGTTGTAATGTTATAATGTAATTGGTGAAGAGGAGGATGAGGATCTGCAGAATATTAACATTCCAGAAACAGAAGGCCACCGTGAGGTTTGAGAACCATAGATTGAGAACCCTTATATAACCACAGCAATGAAAACTAAATAGGTGAACATTCATACAGAGGCATGACCCAAATTCGTGAAGATTGGAGACTACTGGGATGACACGACAATGGATAAGGTTGTTAAATTACTCTATGAATATCAAGGCTTATTCCCAACCAAGTTTATAAATTTGAAGGGAATAATTGAAGATCTAGGAGTAATGAAGATCACGTTAAAGCCCAACATGAAGCCAGTTAAGCAGAGGCCTTACTGCTTAAAGCTGAAATACAAAGAAAAGGTTCGTGTAGAAGTAGACAGAATGCTTATAGCAGGCATCATTGAGCCTATGGAAGAATCTAATTTGGTAAGTCCGATGGTGGTGCGAAAGAAGAATCAGAAGGATGAGATAAAGTGTTATCTGGGAATAGTGTCCACTCGGATGCTACTATTCCCAGTAAGATGGGTGGCTATCTTAGAAACAAACAATAAAAGTCTACTATTGTTTCATTTTATGAAAATAGACGAGAGGAAGACCAAGAAACCAACTTGAGTCTTGCGTTTGATTTCCTCTCCTTCTTGATAGAGCTTCGCCACTTCTTCTTTGTCTGCCCAGTTTCAAAAGAACCTCTGGAATCACAACAACATACTACTATCCAAGAAACAAGGATCTAAATTCATAAATAATATAGGATCAGGTGTGTATTAACCATATACATGCATATATAAACAAGTACAGTAGAATATGGAAGGAAACAAGAATAACTTTATTAAGATAAAAAGTAGCAAGAGGATTACAACCATGTGCTCTGACCCAGTATCATCCTCCAGCTAGGAATCCCTTCTTCACCTCAAGCAAATCTTAGATCACCCAACACTATGAATGTACACCAAAAAACCAACAACACTTCTCTATAAGATACAAAATTCCAGCCTCTGGATCTCTGTGATGAGGGATCCATATATAGATGATTACAGAGAGGTGAGTCATCTTCTGGGATCTTGATTAGTGTCCTCTCTCTGATACTTCCTGCTTCCACTTGGAGAATGATGATCTCTTACTCATCCCTGGTCGAAAATAGAGAGGCAAGTGTTAGAGGGGAAGCTTCTGGAAGATTCCATGATCTTCCACCTCGCATTTTTGTCCCTGCCATTTGTCCATTCCCGACCATCATACCCTACAGAGGAGCAAATCAGTATGCATCACACCTTGTACATTGGGAAGGTGATATGCATCACACCATCTGCATTGAGCTTTCAGTATGGTCCAATTTTGACCATTTATGAGCAGTTTTTAGTGGAGAACTTCCAGGAGATGATGTAATCAGTTGACCTTGTTCCTTTAGGCTGTGAAGTAACACTTTTAGGGACTTAGGAGCCCTCAGTTTATGGACATTTATGATTGGGGTTGAAGTGCCCAAAAATGTCTATAACACTAAGCATGAATGATGACTCATCAATCAATATTGTTTATATTGATTGGAATGGTTTTGTTGTGAGTCCCACATTCATACTTGGAATATGGCATGGGGGTGATTGGATGAAAGAAATATTTGGTTCAACCTAATCTATGGTCGGGTGGTTCGTTGAAGTCCTATACCTGGTTGGCTTATGCATCCATTAATAAGAGCTCCTTCTCCTTGGTATTTCATGTGTAAATGCACAGGTTCATATGTGATTTTTATGGCTGTTGTATCCTTTTTATTTATGTTGGTTATATGTTGGTTATGAGTATGTTTTATGACAAACTTGATATATGTCTCTTATCATGTTTTGATTAGAAAAGGAATGTACAATTAATATATGACCTAATATATGATGTTGAAACTATTGTGATAAGGCAACAATGCTTCTTTAAGAATCTCAGATAAATATGAGACCCTTGTGCTCATATCTATTG
This sequence comes from Pinus taeda, assembly GCA_000404065.3. NCBI lineage: Eukaryota > Viridiplantae > Streptophyta > Pinopsida > Pinales > Pinaceae > Pinus > Pinus taeda. The sequence goes on from APFE030342909.1 coordinate 67,045, forward strand.
TTATGATATGTAGATTACATATTTGTGACATGTTTGAAAAAATGTTTGTCATGGCTAGTAGGTGTCAAATCAAGTACTTGTATCATTGATTGTATTAGTAGCCATATTTCAATGTTATTTATTATTTCTTAAAGTTTCATGAATTTATGGGCAGTGGCATGAGACCTAGCCCTGAAAACGTGGCTTAAAATCTAGGGTTGCTGGCACAGAAATTCCTGAAAAAGTCCATAGTTGCTAGCATGCCTTGTTGTCAAAGTGACTGGAACACCTTAGTTGCATGCATGGCTTGTCATGGGAGAAGTTGAGGGTCTAGATTAGTAAAATGTCAAGTTGTCTTAGGGGTTGGTCACCTAAGAGGGTTGGTTTTCTCCTTAAGGTTTTGTAGCATGTGCGAAAGGTCATAATGGTTTTGTTTTGTTGGTTCCACTTCCTTTAGTATACATGGGGAGTTGAATCACATCATAGTAGCCTCTCGTCACATGTTTACCCCAGGGGACCAGTTAGCTTTGGTAAATGTGGGAGGAGGGTGTTACAATTCCCCTCATAATTTGAGTTAGAAATAATCTATTAATGGAATAAACTCGTTACTTCTTTCTCTATATACATTTATTGTTAAAATATTTTACTCACATGCATATCCAAATATTTTATTTATAAATCACATTAAACATTTTATACATCTAGTATCAATGATATTATTTTTACATGTCATTTGTCAACTCTATATAAAGTAGTGAAGAAATTACATATTGTACTAAAAATTAAATAATTAATTTTACTTTTAATTACCTTATAAAATTAAAATGGAAATTGAAGTAATTGTGGCTAGAAGCGCTCTACAACCCAATATAGGGAGATGTCAAGTCTAAATGTTTAACATTTAACATTTAATTATTTAACATTTAACAATTTTAATCTAAGCAGTATAGGGGTACATAGTATAGGGGTACATGTGTAGGTGTAAATGTTTAACATTTAACATAAAAATTAATAAACCAAAAGTTAAAAATAATAAATAAAAAGTTAAAAGTTAAAAGTAATATAAAGCCCAAAACATTTAAATGTTGGTTCAATTAATAATTAAAAGTTAAAGATAAAGTCAATTTGTTATATTTGGTTTTGTTATTAGCTTGTGAATAGGCTTTGTTACAATACCATGAGCTGATACCATAGCTTATCAATACCACATGCCCAAAAACCATGACTTATTTCACAATCAAAATTTTTTATAACAATATGACACAATTCTTAACCATGGATATTCATCCTCACTTTACTGTGGATATTATTAACATGTAAATGGATTGTGTTACAACACCATGGCTTATTAATAACACATGCTCAAAAAACATAACTTATTTCACAATCAAAATATTTTATAAATATATTAATTTAATTCAATTTTATAACATTTTCTTAATTGAATCTAAAAGGAAAAAGGTTATCATTACTTTTCAGATATATCTAAGCCTTCTCTCCTGACACCTACTAAAAATATTCTCATAGAAATTAAATCAAAGTTTTAATAAAAGTAAAAATGGTAATACTTTTATATAAAAGATGTGAAATTTATATAATATAAATAATATTATTAGGAAACATCATAGATCCACCTTAGCTAAGTATCCAAGCTATGGGAGCAAGCAAATTGACTAACAATAATAAAGGAAAGATAGTGCATGATTGTTTTAAGCTTTTCATTATTGTATTTTCTTTGACGTGATGGATCCAAAATGTAGGTTTAATATTTTACAACCAATTGAATTTTTTTAATTTAGATACTTTCCAAAATGTAAGTTTAATATTTTACAACCAATTGAGTTGTTTTGATTTAGATACTTTCTTAAACACAATACCGTGGAATCAAATTTAAGAGAGAGAGAGAGAGAGGAAAAAATAAACAGATAGACAGATAGAGGTGGAGAGAGAAAGGGGAGTGACAAGGGAGAGATGGGGAGAGAGTGAGGGAGAGAGAAGAGGAGAGAATAGAGATGGGGAGAGAGCAAGGGAGAGAGAAGAGGAGAGGATAGAGATAGGGAGAGAAGGGGAAGAAAGAGAAGAGGAGACACATAGATTGAGGGGGAGAGAGAAGGAGAAAAGGAGGGAGATAGTGACATAGTTAGAGGGAAGTGAGAGAAAGAGAGTGATGGGGAGGAGAGATAGAGGGGGTGGGAGAGAATGACAAAGAGAGGAAGGAAGACAGAGATGACTCAATAGAGAAAGGGAAGGGGGAGAAAGGGAGGGAGAGGAAGATGGAGGGAGAGAGATATATATATGGAGAGAGAGTGTGTCTATTTGGGGGTGAGACAGAGAGAGAGAATAAAAAAGAGACACATAAATAAAAATAAAAAATATTATGTGATATTATATAACAATCCTAGAAGCATCTTAACCCCAGATCTATCAAGGGTGAAGAGGGATCAAATCTATTAAGGTAATAAACATTTCCTCAAATTTAACACTAAAATAAAATTGCACAACAAATTTTTATTTAATTTATAATATATATATATATATATATATATATAATATATATATATATATATATATAATATATATATATATATATATAATATATATATAATATATATATATATATATATATATTACTACTATTTTTTAATTAATTAATGTATATATTATGTTATTAACTTAAAATATAATATTATGTGAGAACATCTATCTCTACTACTTAAGTGTAGAGGTCTCTAGGTGCAAAGATTAAAAATTATAAATAAGAATATAAAAATCAAACATTTGACTTTCCATGTAAAGCTCTATTCAAGGACGATGAGTTGAAAAATATCATTTTCATACTTACTATATTCTTGCATCATATTAAATTTGTTGGAATATGTAATTCCTACTTGTCTCAGTTGTGATTCTTACTATGTAAAGTAGTTTGTTCAGAGTAGTTAGGATCTATTTCCTACATTGGTGTGTGGTTGCGATATTCTCTCAACCAACACATTGTGTGTCCAAGATAGCCTACCTATCTTGAGACAACACTTCTTGTATATATGTAGTTTCATTTGATTAATAAAGTAATCTGGATTCTCATATTTTATCATGGTATAAAAGCCTTGAGGGCTTGGCCCCTCATGGGCTTGGCCTACCCTAGGCTGAGGAAGCTTGGCCCGTCCTGGGCTGAGGGAAAGTATATTTTGTTTTAATTTTTTTAAGTTTTTCTATCATCTGTCGAAACATGTGGTTAATTTTTTAAGTGGTCTACCAGTGGCATCTCTGTTGCTGGATCCGTGGAGGAGTTGCAGAGATTCAAATAAATCTTTGTTTGCATAGATTGGCATATCTGTGTTCGGTGAGTGAAAGAAAGTTTTGTCGCATGCTCAAATTTGACGTGGGTATGCAGTGGCCTGTGGTGGATCAGCGTGTCTGTCGCTAGTGTGGCTCGTTGGTGGATCATTAGTGTGGCTAGAATATTTCATTTGAGAGAAGTTGTGGAATGTTGTCGTGGATCTGGTGTATATGCTATGGTGCGAAGAATTTCGATTCAGCCTGTGGATCAAATCTGCTCCTGTCTGTGACCTGCATAACATTCCGCTATTTGGATCTATTCGAACTCACAGATTTTGGCTCTAGCCAAAAGATATTGATTGCAGAGATTTGAATTTGCAAAGTCCCCTATAGCCATGGTTGTTGTTGCTTCTTACTGCATTGAGTCATTGGAAAATGGTTTTAGAAAGGCTCTCAATTTCGAGAGTGGTGAGGGGGTCCATCACAGATTTGTGAGTTTGTTGCCTGGCTCGTGCTCAAGCTAATGTGGCTGTTAGTGTGTAGGCAACAATTGGTGCAGTGAAGTAGTGGCAGTGTCCTGCACTTAGTGAGAGTGGCCTGTGTATAGCGGATATGCAAAGTGATTGCTTATTTTTCATGATTATTCTCAATCATGCTACTATTGTTGGGTGATTTAACTCCTTACATAAACAGTGAATGGGCTATAGCTCATGGTGTATCTCCTTCTCCTAGATACCAACATGCTAGTGGAGCAACATTGTGAATTTCTGTAGATTGGAGCATAGCTGTTGGAAGGTTACTCACTCCGATCTGATAAGAAGATACAGAAAAAGTGATACTTGAGCCATAGAAGGCTAAGGTTAAGTTGAAGGTGAAAAATGTGGATATTTGTTACCCTCCTATGTTTCATAGGGGAGGTGAGCTTGATTTGAGGCCTGACATTGTTAGCAATAATATTGAATCTCTACTATGAGGCCACTGGGGTCATTGTTTGCTCTATTCGATCGTGGTATAATATATATTGTTCGAACGTATCCAGAACTTATCTGATAAATGTAGAGCATGTTCAAGGGAAGGCATATAAGGTGCTATTGAAGGCCCAGGAAGCGGTAATTAATGCGCTCAAGCCAGGAAATCCTGCGAGCGCTGCTTATAAGGCTGCGGTGGAAGTTGTTCAGAGAGATGGACTAGAGTTTCTTCCCCATTTGTCAAAATTTGCTGGAACAGGGATCATGATCGAGTTTTGGGAGTTCGGATTGAGCTTGAATGTGAGGAATGACAAAGTCCTTAGAGCTGGAATGGTGTTCAATGTTGCACTTGGGCTTTAGAATTTATCAGATGCAAAGATAGAGAAATTTGATGCTTTGTTAATCTAAAGTTTATTTTTTTATGTCTTGGAATGATGGATAAGATTATTGTGCCTTATTGAGCCTAGCTGACTCAGTTTAGGTAAGGTTATTTTGTTAGAATTCACGACTCTAACAAATGATAGGTTAAGCATGGAGTTCCAATATTTAATTGACAAAGACAAATATGCCCAAGATGTGATCAAAAGATGAGGTGCAGGAGCAAGAAAAGATTAAAGGATGATGGACAACCAAATTTTCTTGAGTAGTTTGTTTGAGTTTGTAGAATAGACTCATGATTGTGATAAAGTGTGAGTCACACATTGTAATCATACAAAATATACATTTCATAATTTGTCTTTTGGTCAGTTGTGGTCCCTAAAATGCTTTATGTACCTAGTATCTTCTTAAGCTTGGAGTATATTAAAAGGGCATATGACTGTAAGACCTAGAGAGGCATGCATACCCCTCTGTTCCCCAGTGACATCAAGTTGTGGAATCAACCACTGGGTAGGTACGAGGGTGGCAGGTGTACTCGTATCTAAGCTTGATATGTAATTAGAGAATTGAGTCTTCGATTAATGAGGGAATTGAGAGATGGAACAAATCTCATAGTGTAATGGACCAAGTGAAAGAAAGTTCATTAAGAGGTTCGATGAACCATGTATGTGAAGGACTTCTGTTGAGTTCCAAAACTACCTTTCCCTTAGCTACTTTTCTATTTCTTCCTTCTCTGTCTTTCCATGAAAAATGCATCCTTATCATCAAAAACCATTATACATTGCCTCAAGGAGTATATTTCAGTGATTTACATGTTATACTGTTATGTTTTCTATTTGAATAAGTTTTTGTCTGTTAGCTACAGAACACAGCCACATTCTATAGCTAATCAATTGTTCCGTAGCTACTTCCATGCTTTTGCATGTTCCTAGTGTCAAGAGAGGAAAAGGACTACATGGGTAGCTTGGAAAACATCAGGGCATGGATTGTATCCTATTCATCTGGCCTAGATTGACTAGAAAGACTCTGGTCAAAGGGAAGTCAAACATAGAAACCTATGGCAAACAGGACTTTGTTTTGCACATGTTTCTTAGTGATGGGATCCGAAGCAGTTTCCTAAGGCCACGGACTTCATCTGCCACCTATGCAAATGGAATCCAACAACCATTACCATAAGATTTATGTTTCCAAGCAACCACGGATAAGAATTCCACATACTTGCCTGCCTACGTGTTTTGTTGTAGCTTATTTCTCTCTTTGAAACAGTTGTATAATTTCTCTATAAATACCTGTGTGAAGAATGCAGAACAAGTTCAGTTTTTTGCTTGTGTTAAGTTGAGATTTCCGCTCTGTAGTTTGAAGAACTCATTCATTGTTTTTAATATAAAGACTGCATTTCATGGATACTTGAAGCGTTGTTGGAGTGTTGATTAAGTGCTCATATTCCAAGACCTTTGCAAAGGGCCCCTGCATTGGTCAAGGTTATATTTTATTTCTATTTTGTCTTTCATAGTTAACTGTAAATTCACTGTGTTTTTTTTATGATGTTTATAACCATTTCCAACTTTGTTCATAATGCAGCTTGTGTCATCTTCTTATTAGCACAAAATAACTCTTTTGTTTCACTACTTTCTAGTTTCTTATTAGTAGCTTGAAGTTGATGTTAGTAGCATAGAGTAATTTAGATTCGTTGATCATTAGTCTAGTTTCTTTCATTTTCTATTCATTAGTCTTTAGATTTTGAATTTAACTAATCAATGTCATTTTAAATTCATGTTAATTTAATAACTCATGTTGTACGTGAATGTTTCTGAAAGCCCTTTCAGTTGATGGTTCATATTAAAACTAAGTGGTGAAATATTTCATTTATGAATGAGTCTTTCTTTGCATTTTTATGTTTACTTTTTCTTAGAATAATGAAGTATGGAGTCCCTCAAAATGCTATCACAAGGAGGTTGTTCTCCCAAAATTGTGTAGTAGAGTGATACAACACTTCATTTAGCTATTATAGTAGATTAGTTGCAATTTCACTTTCAGTGTTAGTCTTTCATTTAATTTTGTTGCAATTTCATTTTCAGTTTTAGAACAATGAAGTATTGAATCCCTCAAAATGATATCACAAGGAGGTAGTTCTCCCAAAATTGTGTAGCAGAGTGATGAAACACTTTAGTTAGTTTTTATAGTAGATTAGTTTCAATTTCATTTTTAATCATCGTTTTTCATTTAGTTGCAATTCCATTATCAGTTGTTCATTAAGTTTTGATTCGGCAATTAGACAATAGTTGTAATCTTATTTTCAGTATTTCATTTTTGGTTCATCATAGATAGCTGCAATCCCATTTCCAATTTTAATATCTCATTTAAGCTTTGGTTTTTTAATTGATTAGATAGTAGTTGTAATTTCACGCTTAAGTCCTCTTAATTCATGTTTTGGAAACAACCATAATAGCAAGAAGAGAAACTTTGTTTTCATTTTCTTGGTTAAAACTTTACTTCCAAATCTGGCTTAAAGCACTTTTAGCTCTCATTTCATTTTCTCTAGATTCTTAGTAGCAGTAGATTTAAGATTTTGTTAGGAATTAAAAGATCAAAAACCCAAAACAACTTAAAACTAAAAAACATTGAAGTAGGAAGGGCCATCTAGCACATATAGTGCACTACACTTCATCAGTTTACGATACCCGGATTGATAATTTATGTAGAGCAATTTAGGACACTAAGTTGACCAAACATTTTGGTGCCGTTGCCGGGGAAGTGTAACTAGGTAGCCTTATCTCCTACATTCATAAACAAAAAAACAAAAACAACAAAACAAAACAATGACATGCATAGAAAATGAGACTCTAGCGGTAGATTTATAGGTAGGGGTAGAAGTTCGATTCCTACAACTCCACCTACTCCACCAAGAGTTAGAAAAGACACACCTCCATCCCAGACTCATACTCCCAGCCATAGGATTCCTAGAATTCAAGGGACAAAAATTCAATCAAAAGATTCTCCTACATCATCCACCAAAACATTCCTAGGAGAGAAAACCTTTTTCACCTCCACAGGGGAGCCTATTGCAGTTGAAGAATTAGGAATACCTGGTGAGGAAGAAAAAGTAGAAACTCTCTCTCATAGTCCATTAATAGAGGAACCAGAGGAGGAGGTAATAACCTTGCAGGTTGAGCCCTATACTAACTCTGAAGAAACTATAATGGCAGAAGAAGAACAAGATGGATAATTTACACTGTTTGGAGGAGGGGGTATAGGGAGAGGTAGAGGAAACAATGGAGGAGGTAGAGGTAATAATGGAGGAGGCAAAGGAAATAGGGAAGTAGATAACTCATTTGGATTCCCTATAGTAGATGAGGAAACACATACCACAATGAAAAACATTTCACCATCTGTCCTCCAAAACTTTTATGGGTTGAGAAGTGAGGATCTTAAAACATTTTTGTTTGAGTTTGAAGTCTTGTGCAGAACCTATGACTATTTAGAAGACTCTCAAAAACTCAAATTGCTCCCTTCAGCACTAAAAGGGTTTTCTTTGAAATGGTTTAAAGGGTTAGTCACTCAATCCATTAGAACTTGGAATGACATGAAACAGACACTTTTGGATAGATATTTGGATTATTGTATGCCAACCAATCATAAAGATGAGGTGTTCAAAATGATGCAAAAAGAAGATGCAAACTTAGAGGATTTTCTTGAGAGATTAAACTATAATTTGAAAAGAGAAAAGATGAACAATTTAGATGAAGAAACTTTGAAAGCTCTTTTGTTAAAGGCCATTAGAGATGAATGGATATATATACTTAACATGATGGGGAAAGGAGATATCTCTCAACTTCCATTGAGTGACATAGCAGAACTATGTGTTCATCTCTCAAGAGGGAAATCTAAAACCGGGAAAGGGATGAGAGATCCTTCTCTTGTTAGAGCAAACAAATCTGAAACCAGATCTATAAGTAGGGCAGAAATTAGCAATATTCTTGATGAGTTCAAAACTGACATTCTAGGGAGCCTTAGTGAGCATTTAGACACCCTTAAAATTCAAAAAAAGTAGAAAACAAAGGTTGATGTTTTAACCATTTTCTGTCCAAAATTGTTGTAGACATATTTGGGCACTACAACCCCAATCATATATGTCCATAAAATAAGGGCTTCTGAGTCCCTAAAAGTGTTGTTTAATACCCTAAAGGAACAAGGTCAGCTGATTACATCATCTCCCAGAAGTTCTCCACAGAAAACTACTCTGAACTGGTCAAAACTGGACCATACAGACTGCTCAATGCAAAGGGTGCGATGCATCTCACCTGCAACATGCAAAAAGTGTGATGCATACTAAAAATCCCTTCTGTAGGGTGCAATGGGCGAGAGTAGACAAATGGCAGAGATAGTTTGCAAGTTGGATGATCATGGAATCTTCCAGAAACTTCTCCTGTGACACTTGCCTCTCTGAATTCGCCCAGGGATGAGTAAGAGATCATGAATCTCCAAGTGGAACAAAGAACTATCAGAGATAAGACACTAATAAAAATCCCAGAAGCTGACTCAACCCCCTGCAATCATCTATATATGGATCCCTCATCCCAGAGATCCAAAGGCTGGAATTTTGCATCTTGTATGGAAGTGTTGTTGGTTTCCTAGTGGAACATCATAGTGCTGGGTGATCTAAGCTTTTCATGAGGTGAAGAAGGGCTTTCATGCTGGGAGGATGACGCTAGGTCAGATCAATGGGTTGTAATCCTCTCTTCTAATATTTATATCAATAAAGCTATTCAAGTTTTCTTCCACATTTTTGTATGTTTGATGATATATGCATTTGTGTGGTTAATATATATATGGTCCTATATTGTTTATGATTATAGATCTCTGTAATTTAGAGGTATTATGCTACTTTGACTTTACAGGTACTCTTTGAAGCGGAGTAATCAAGGAAGGAGTGGCAAAGATCCGTCAGAGGGGAGAAGGAACACGCAAGGAACCAAGCAAAAGATTGAGGTTGGTATTCTTTGCTCCTCTCCTATCTACTTGTCATAAAGGAAAATGAAAGTAACTTTAGTTTGTTTGTTTCTAAGATAGCTACCCATCTTAGTGGGACTAGCAGCTCTACATGGACACTAGATTTCCCGATAACAAAATGGCGATGATGAGATAAGACTTTCTCTGCTTCCAGATTTTGGTTTTTTGTTCACTCTCTTTAGCTTTATTTAGGAGTTTTGTTGTCTGTGATCAGTATACCACTGTGGAAACTCCCTTCCTTTGCATGATTCAGCCTCCATAGTACAAATAACTGTAAATGTTTTTATGTATTGTTCACCATTTATGGTTCTCCTTTACAAATAAGTAGCGTAATCAAACTATGGTCTTTTGATTTAGAAGTGTCACAAGTGTCGTTTTCAGTCAAAGGAAAGAATCCTACTGTTCTTGATGGTCAATTACACTGTTACTCTTGTATTTGATTTGAATTAATAGTTTTTCAAGTGTCGAAACCAGTTTTCAATTCAAAATCGCAAAGTGTCGTCATTATGTTCCTTTCGTCTTTTGAGGAGAAAATCGTTAGTATTGTCGCTTGAAATTATTCAGATTTGTACTTACCATTCTTTTTGTCATTCACACGTTAAGAAAGTGAAAACAAATACATGCATGTGCATTTGCATTTAGACTGCTTATTTATTTTGATTTAGGAGAGTGCATATAGTGTGTTCTCTCTGCTCTATGTTGAAAGAATCTCGCTTCTCTTTCCTTAGTAGCTAGGATTTTCATTACAAAAAGAAGATTAAACGATTGTTTATCATCTTAGATTGCATTTTAGGAATTGCATATCTACATCATGTGGTGAACCTAAAAGGAAAACTTCTTAAGAAAGATCAATTGTAAAATAAATTCAATGAACATAAAAACGCTTTGGAACCTAACGCACAACATTTAGAAGTCTAGG